>PVKP010035795.1:0-22982 GCA_004027715.1 Plecturocebus donacophilus | reverse complement strand
AATCACTCCCCAGCAATTGCATAGCATTTCACAGGTTTAAATAAAATATTGGTTGTCTGCTTATTTGTTATTTTCATCCCCTATTCCTTCCTGTCTCCATTGTTAAGCACAATTATTGGCATAAAAGAGGTTTTTAATACCCATTTTTAGACTGTATTCTAGCCTGGGCAATAAAACAAGAATCCCGTTCTCTCTCCCTTTTTCTCTTCCTCTTTCTCTCTCTCTTTCATTCTTTTTTTTTCTTTCTTTTGCTGTTTCTTTCTTTCTCCTTTTCTCTCTTTTTCTAAAAAAAAAAAAAAAAAAAAAAAAAAAGAGAGAGAGAGAGAGAGAGGATGGCTTCCCTGGGAGGGCGCTCCATGGCAAAGGGGTTGTTGGGTTTGGATCTTCCTCTCCTTGGGGAAAGAAGAGAGAGGAGGCAGAGGAGCCCTAGGATCACTGGGGGCACTTGCCATAATGAGATTCGCTTGGCTTTGCCAAAGAGCTCTTCAAAGGTCCTAGCAAAGGATGACTACGGGCTGGGTGAAATAACACATAACCCTCAGTATGAGAACATGCTCAGATCCTCTAGCAGCCTGCCCTGGTGACCAGGTCTGCCGGAGCATCCCAGGGCTGCCAGAGGCTCCTTTCTTCATTCAGTGCTTCCTGAAATCCTGTGTGTAAGGCACTGGGCTTGGTGCTGGTGCTGGTGCAGGGGGAATAAGATACAGCCCCTCCTGGGTGAAGCTCACAGCCTTCTGGAACATAAATAACTCTGATGCATTGAGTTAAGTGCATAGCCAGAGGGATCTCCCGGATTGACCACTCCTGAAAACCAGCTAAGGATACAACCATGCGTTTTGTAGAAGAGGAAACCCAAATAGCCAAAAGCACATGAAAAGAAACTCAATATGACTCTTGGTCTAGAAAAATGCAAATTGGAGCCACACAAAATGCTACTAGTAAGCCATGAGATCAGAAAAAAAAAAAAAAAAAAAAAATGGGTGATAGTCCTGGGGGAATCTGGGGGAGAAGGCGCTGTCACATATAGTTGGTGCGAATATGAATTGTTATGGCTTTGAGAGGAAAAGAAACTTGGCAATATATGTTAACTCAGGTTAAGTATCCCTTATCTGAAATGTTTGGGACCAAAAGTATTGTAGATTTCTTTTTTTCTGGGTTTTGAGATATCTGTGTTATATTTACCAGTTAAGCATCTCTAACTCGAAAATCTGAAATCTGAAATGCCTCAACGAGCATTTTCTTTGAGCATCATGTCAGCACTCAAAAAGTTTTGGATTTTGAAGCATTTTGGACTTTGGATTTTCAGATTAGGGATACTCAACCTGTATAAACACAACCATACAAACCAAAAAGCATAGCCTTTGTCCAGCAACCACACTTCTGAGATTCCATCCTGGGATTTAAGGGTAAATATACAAGGATACTTATTAAAGTGTGTATGTGTGTGTGTCTGTGTGTGTGTGTGCGTGTGTGTACGTGTATGTGTTTGAGACAGGGTCTTGGCCGGGCACAGTGGGAGGCCAAGGCGGGTGGATCACGAGGTCAGGAGTTTGAAACCAGCCTGACCAACATGGTGAAACCCCATCTCTACTAAAAACACAAAAATCAAAACTTAGCCAGGTGTGGTGGCATGCGCCTGTATTCCTAGCTACTCAGGAGGCTGAGGCAGGAGAATTGCTTGAACCCGGGAGGCAGATGTTGCAGTGAGCTGAGACTGCACCACTGTACTCCAGCCTGGGCAACAGAGCGAGATTCCGTCTCAAAAAAAAACCCCCAAAAAACGAAAAAAACAAAAACAGTGAGACTCTGTCTCAAAAAATAAATAAAACAAAATAGAGACAGGGCCTTACTCTGTCACCCAGGCTGGAGTGCAGTGGCATGCCTGAACCCTAAAACTGGGCTCAAGCTATCCTCCGGCATCAGCCTCCTGAGTAAGTGGAACTACAGGCACATGCCAGTGTGTCCCACTAATTTTTTTTTTTTCTTTGAGAACAAGTCTCACTCTGTTGCCTAGGCTGGAGTGCAGTGGCACAATCTTGGCTCACTGCAACCTCCTGGGTTCAAGCAATTCTCCTGCCTCAGCCTCCCGAGTTGCTGGGACTATAGGTGCCCACCACCACACCTGGTTAATTTTTGCATTTTTAGTAGAGACCGGGCTTCACCATATTGGCCAGGCTGGTCTCGAACTCCTGACCTTGTGATCCGCCTGCCTCAGCCTCCCAAAGTGCTGGGATTACAGACGTGAGCCACCGGGCCAGCCATGTCCCACTGATTTTTAAACTTTTGTTGAGATGGGTTCTTGCTACGTTGCCCAGGCTGATCTTGAACTCCTAGGCTGAAGCTGTCCTCTGATCTCAACTTCCCAAAGTGCTGGGACTACAGGTGTGAGCCACCGTGCCCAGCCCTTAAAGTATTTTTATGAAGGGACAAAAGCATGGAAACATTTACGCCCAAGATGATAAGTTAAATTGTGATACATTTACATGTGCAATATTATGTGCCCATGAAAAAACGACGAGTTAGCACTATTTCAAGTGCCCGGAAGGGCTTCTAGGATGTGTAATCAAGTCCAGTGAGGACAGCCAGAGGTGGGCAAGTGCCTCTTGAGTTTGATTACTTTTTCATACTAATACCAGCCCAGCCTCTTCCCATACAGGTACTTCTGTTAGTATGTGACTTGTGAGCATGAAGAATACTTCTGGAAACCAGGCTGCTGGCCTTGGAAGTGAGGAGTGGGAAACGGGTAGATAAGTAAGGGGGAAAGCAGCTTGGTCTGCAACCAAAATGGAAAAGTATCTACTGCATAATGTTGACCGAAAACATGTAATCTAATGTCTTACGTAAGATAGTAGTGTAAATGTGCAAAAACAAATTTGCACATAAACAATGAGAAGCTAGTGACAGAGACCAAGGAGAACATTGTTTTAATCTTGGGTGAGCTGCTCAGAGTGTGAGAACAACCATCAGCTCCCTCCACCTCTACATTTTCTGCTTCTGGGAGGGTAAAACTGTGTTCTTTCCAATAAAAAATTGTTTCAGAGCCTTTGCTGTTCTAGGCTTGCTCTAGGTACAGAGGACAAAGCCATGAATAAGATTCAAGAGTTCCCTGTCCTCATAGAGTTTATAATCTAACGGAAAAGACAAACATTAAACAAGAACAAACTGAGTGAGGTGGTGCACACCTGCAATCCCAGTACCACGGGAGGCCAAGACGGATGGCTCGCTTGAAACCAGGGATTCGAGACCAGCCTGAGCAACAAAGTGAGACCCTGTCTGTATATATATATAAAATAACCAGGCTTGGTGGCATGTGCCTGTGGTCCCAGCTACTCAAGAGGCTGAGGTGGGAGGATTGCTTGAGCCTGGGAGGTTGAGATTGCAATGAGCCCCGATCGCACCACTGCACCCCAGCTTGGATGACAGAGTGAGACGCTGTTTCAAAAAACAAAACAAAACAAAAAGCAAGAACACAAACAAATAGGAGACTAAGTGGGTAAAATGAGATAACCATGTAGACAACACAACATGGTACCTGGCACACAGGAGGCGGTGGGTGCCCAACCTTGGCCAGCCCAACCACATGCTCAATTTAAAGAGCTGGGCCTCCCAAAGTGCTGGGCGGTGGCTCATGCCTGTAATCCCAGCACTTTGGGAGGCTGAGGCAGGCGGATCACTTGAGGTCAGGAGTTCGAGACCAGCCTGGCCAACATGGAGAAACCCCTTCTTTACTAATAATACAAAAATTAGCCGGGCATTGTGGTACACACCTGTAATCCCAGTTACTAACACCTGTAATCCCAGTTACTAGGGAGGCTGAGGCAAAATAATTGCTTGAACCTGGGAGGAGGAGGTTGTAATGAGCTGAGACCACACCATTGCTCTCCAGCCTGGGTGACGAAGTGAGATTCTACCTCAAAGAGAAAAAAAAAAGATTTGAAGAAACAAAAAGAGACTTGCTGTTTCTTTTTTCTTTTTCTTTTCTGAGACAGGGAATCACTCTATCACCCAGACTGAAGTGCAGTAGCACAATCATAGCTTACTGCAGCCTCAACCTTCTGGGCTCAAGCCATCCTCCCACCTTAGCCTCTTGAGTAACTGAGACTGCAGAAACACACCACCACGCCTGGCTCACTTTTATTTATTTATTCATTTATTGATTCATGTAGAGGTGGGTTCTCTTTATGTTGCTCAGGGTGGTCTCAAACTCCTAGGCTCAAGCAGTCCTTCCACTTCGGCCTCCCAAAGTGCTGGGATTATAGGCATGAGCCACCACGTCTGACTGGCTCTTTCTCATTGAGCTTGAAATTGTCAGGGCAGCTGGACCCTGGCAGCCATGCTGTCACTGTGTGGAGTCTGTGAATGAAGCCACCATGCAGGACAGCCGGGCTGAATGATGGAGAGATGGTGTCCTTTGTGATATGTTTTGAATATCTGGATCCTCTCAATCCTGAATCTGGAACCACAGAGTTTTTGTTTAAGCCAGATTTAAAAAAAAATCATTTGCAACAGAAAAAAATCTTAAATTGTTATTGTTGGTATTCTTCTTGTTGCTATCATCTCACTGCTTTGATTCTGTGGCTTTGCTGAAAGCTCGAGTCCAAGGACCTGTCCAGGAGAGGATCCCACATTTCTGGCTCCAGATTCCCAAACCTTGAGGCTAGCTAGACAGATGTATTTATACAAGAATGACCCCAATAAAGTGTGTGCGTGCTGGGAGTGTCCAAAGAAAGAGACGGAGGGTCCACGCTCTTACACTAGAGAATCCACATCTACCACCTGACCCAGGTGGACGTCCCTCAGTGGCGGGTGGCTCCTTCCTTATGTCTCAGAACACAAACCCGCCTGACATGTTGCCTGTCTGTCTTTCTGAGGGTGCCTGTGAACACCCCTCTCTCAACTTCCAGATACTCTGCTGGGCATCCCTGCTCACCGTCTCTGTAGGGGCCAACAAAGCCCCGAAGCCCCATGGAGCAGGCAGGGCAGGTGACTCCCAGGGCCCCGCAGCCTTCTGCCCTGGAGGCCGGGCACAACCTGCCTCCTTCCCTCTTGCCAGGGGTTTTGTCTTCCAGGACCCATGCCTCTACAGGTGCCCCCTTCCTTTCTGCATCCACTCTCCCAAGGGAAGCAAGGGGGAAATAGGGAAGCATGGATGGAGAAGAGAAAGAAAGGGCAGAGTCTTTGGCCCCAGGTAAGTCATTTTCCAGCCTCAGGTTGCACCCCTATAAATCAGGACCCTTGCTATGTCCGCTGTCTGTTTACAGGGCCTTTCTCCTGAGGGTCATATGTTCAAGATCTAATATTTCAGTCAAGGCCCCTGCGGCTTCCGTGAATACCTAACACTGAAGGCTTCCCAGCCCTGTTGGTTACTGGTGTGGCCCCCTGATCCCTGCAGCGTGTTCTTTTTGTTTATTCTTTTTAAAAAAATGTATTTATTATACTTTAAGTTCTGGGGTACACGTGCAGATCGTGCAGGCTTATTACATAGGTATACATGTGCCACGGTGGTGGTTTGCTGCATCCATCACCTCGTAATCTGCACTAGGTATTTCTCCTAATGCTATCCCTTCCCAATCCCCCCACCTCCTGCTATTCCTCCCCTGGCCCCTCACCCCGCCAGGCCCCAGAATGTGATGCTCCCCTCCCTGTGTCCATGTGTTCTCATTGTTCAATACCTGCTTAGGAGTGAGAACATGCAGTGTTTGGTTTTCTGTTCTTGTGTCAGTTTGCTGAGAATGATGGTTTCCAGTTTCATCTGTGTCCCTACAAAGGACACGAACTCATCCTTTTTTATGGCTGCATAGCATTCCATGGTGTATATGTGCCACATTTTCTTTATCTAGTCCATCATTGATGGGCATTGGGTTGGTCCTAGATCTTTGCTATTGTGAACAGTGCCGCAATGAACATACATGTGCATTTGTCTTTATAATAGAATGATTTATAATCCTTTGGGTATATGCCCAGTAATGGAATTGCTGGATCAAATGGTATTTCTATTTCTAGATCGTCAAACAATTGCCACACTATCTTCCACAGCGGTTGAACTAATTTACACTCCCACCAACAGTATAAAAGTGTTCCTATTTCTCCACATCCTCTCCAGCATCTGTTGTCTCCTGATTTTTTAATGATCGCTATTCTAACTGGCGTGAGATGGTATCTCATGTGGTTTTTATTTGCATTTCTCTAATGACCAGTGATGAGCATTTTTTCCTGTTACTTGGCTGCATAAATGTCTTCTTTTGAAAAATGTCTGTTCATATCCTTTGCCCACTTTTTTCTTTCTTACAGCAGCATTTTTATTTTTCCTTACACAATGATGTGTTGCTGGGGCCTAATGTTTTCACATAACAGTAGAAAACTAAAATTTGTTGTCATCTCTTTAAAGAATCAAGAGTTGCATACAAAAAAACCTTATATAAATTAAAAGGTTGAATACATTTACCGGTGTAAATGCAAACCGCTTCCAACTCAAGGCAAGTAACAGCCATGGTGCTCTGGCAGGAAAACATCAGCTAAGAAAGGAAACTGGGGTCCTAGGGCTTGGACTTTCCAACCCTGAGAGACCAGCAGGACAGAAACACTGGTTCAGGAGCCCTTGCAGCCTCTAGAGAAATCCCAGCACACTCAGCCCTGACACATGAACACCCTGCACAGATCAGAGACTGCTGGCCACACAGACCCACCAAGCCATGGACTTGTCTTCCACAAGCACCTTCTTACCTCAGTCATAAAGTGACCAAGGCACATGTACTAAGGGTTGAAATCAAAGATATGTATGAAGGGGAACAGTTAACTTGAATACAAGATCCAAACAGGCAACAACTTCTACTATCCAGTGCTGATATCAGATACAAGCTTCAGGGATTAATTTCTTTTCGAAAGCTTATTCCAGTTTCATGAGTCTAGCATGGGATATATTCATTTGCCAGGGGCAAATTTATACTTCAGAATTAACCCATGCAGCAAATGCTAGGCATCTGTTCACAGTCCATTTAGAAGCATTTGTGGTGGACGGTGGAGGAGCCTGACTCGTCGTACTCCTGCATGCTAATCCACATCTGCTGGAAAGTGGACATCGAGGCCAGGATGGAGCCGCCAATCCACACCATGTACTTGTGCTCAGGGGTGCGATGATCTTGATCTTCATGGTGCTGGCTGCCAGGGCAGTGATCTCCTTCTGCATCCTGTTGGTGATCCTCAGGTACATGGTGGTGCCACCAGTATGTGTAGGTGTACAGGTCTTTAAGGATGTCCATGTCACACTTCATGATGGAGTTGAAGATGGTCTCATGGATGCCACAAGATTCCATGCCCTGGAAGGAAGGCTGGAACAGCGCCTCTGGACACCAGAACTGCTCGTTGCTGTTGGTGATGACCTGGCCATTAGGCAGTTCGTATCTCTTCTCCAGGGAGGAGGAGGACTCGGCGGTGGCCATCTCCTGCTCGAAGTCCAGGGCCACGTAGCAAAGGTTCTCCTTGATGTTGCACACGATCTCCCGCTCAGCCGTGGTGGTGAAGCTGTAGCCGCGATCGGTGAGGATCTTCATGAGGTAAACAGTCAGGTCTCGGCCAGCCAGGTCCCAATGCAGGATGGCATGAGGGAGGGCGTAGCCCTCATAGATGGGCACCGTGTGGGTAACCCCATCTCCATGACAATGCCAGTGTTGCACCCAGAGGTGTAGAGGGACAGCACGGCCTGGATGGCCATGTACATGGCTGGGTTGTTGAAGGTCTCAAACATGATCTGGGTCATCTTCTCTCTGCTGGCCTTGGGGTTTCAGGGGGCCTCGGTCAGCAGTGTGGGGTGCTCCTCCAGGGCCACACGCAGCTCATTGTAGAAGGTGTGGTGCCAGATCTTCTCCATGTTGTCCCAGTTGATGACAATGCCGTGCTTGATAGGGTATTTCAGGATCAGGATGCCGCTCTTGCTCTGGGCCTCGTCACCCATGTGGGAGTCCTGGCCCATGCTAACATCACGCCCTGGTGCTGACAGCATCCGACAATGGAGGGAATCACGGCTCGAGGGGTGTCGTCCCCAGCAAAGCCAGCTTTGCACATGCCAGAGCCGTTATCCATGACGAGTGCAGCGATTTCTTCTTCCATTGGACCGCTGGAGGAGTGGGGCAGCGGAGTGGTAAGAGAACATGGTGCGCGGGCTGGCAGCGGCGACTGAGAGCTTCACCCACTTTTTGAGGAGGTTTTTTCTCTTGCAAGTTTTTTAAGTTTGTATTTTCTTGCAAATTTTTTAGATTCTGTGAGCCCTTTGTCAGAAGGGTAAATTGCAAAAAATTTTTCCCATTCTATTGGTTGCTGGTTTACGGTATTGATAGTTTCTTTGGCTGTGACGAAGCTCTTAAGTTTAATTAGATCCCATTTGTCTATTTTGGCTTTTATTGCCATTGCTTTTTCTGTTTTAGTCATGAAGTCCTTGCCCATACCTATGTCCTGAATGGTATTGCCTAGGTATTCTTCCAGAGTTTTTATGGTGTTAGGCCTTGTGTTTAAATCTTTAATCTATCTAGAGTAATTTTTGTATAAGGTGTAAGGAAGGGATCCAGTTTCAGCTTTCTGCATATGGCTACCCAGTTTTCCCAACACCTTTTATTAAATAGGGAATCCTTTCCCCATTGCTTGTTTTTGTTTGCTTTGTCAAAGATCAGATGGTTGTAGTTGTGTGGCATTCTTTCTGAAGCCTCTGTTCTGTTCCATTGGTCTATATCTCTGTTTTGGTACCAGTACCATGCTGTTTTGAGTATAGTAGCCTTGTAATATAGTTTGAAGTCAGGTAGCATGATGCCTCCAGCTTTGTTTTTATTGCTTAGGATTGTCCTGGCTATGTGGGCTTTTTTTTGGTTCCATATAAAGTTTAAGGTGTCATTCTGTGAAGAAAGTCGTTGGTAGCTTGATGGGGATAGCACTGAGTCTATAAATTACTTTGGGCAGTATGACCATTTTCATGATATTGATTCTTCCTAACCATGAGCTTTTCCATCTGTTTGTGTCCTCTCTTATTTCCTTAAGTAGTGGTTTGTATTTCTCCTTGAAGAGGTCCTTCACATCTCTTATTAGTTGTATTCCTAGGCATTTTATTCTCTCTGTAGCAATTGTGAATGGGCGTTTACTCATGATTTGACTCTCTGTCTATTACTGGTGTATAGCAATCTTTGCGATTTTTGCACATTGATTTTGTATCCTGATACTTCGCTGAAGTTGCTTATCAGCTTAAGGAGATTTGCGGCTGAGACGATGGGGTTTTCTAAATATACAATGATGTCTTCTGTAGCAGCCTTTTTAAATGGGCTTAGGTCTAGTTGGAGGGGTACAGGGATCCTAGGAGATTTGGCTTGAAGCCACATTTGAGTAAGACTAAGAAAACATCAGCTGTCCATATCAAATAACCCACCCCACCGCACCACCCCACACCCTAACAAATGTAACATTTTAACATCTATTGGGTGCACATGAGTATCAGCTGTTATTATTTTCTGCATGTTCAAAATCTTTTCTAATTAAACATGAACAGGAAAGAATTTGGGAGTTGATGAAGATTTGGAGGAAGGATATCCTGTGTCCCCAACTTGACACCTGATAGAATTGCCTGTGGTTCCCAGTTGCCATCTTTATCTCTCTACCTGTTTATATGTCTATCTAAACATCCAACCATCTAAAATCAATACATCAACTATGCTTCAGGCAAGTTGCAGAAACCAAAATTAACTGGCTGGGCAGATGAACATCTCCAACTTTGGAGGAAGATTTGCCTTGATTTCAATTCCCGCTCTATCCCTTCAGGGCTGTGTGATCTTGGACCAGTGATGCGGCTTCTCTGAGACTCAGTTTTCTCACGGAAAATGGAGATGATGACTGCATCATGGGCGTGAACTTAAACGGTGTAGGAAGACCAGTCTGCAGGATATCAGGCTGGACCTTGGAAGTGGGGCGCTGGGAGAAAAGTGTGGAAAGGAGGAGCTGTCCTTCCCCCGGCCCAGGGGATCTGGGTCCTCTTCCTCCCACCTCCTACTTCAGACCCGAGACAAGATTTCTGTGAGGTCCATGGGGTTCCCAGGGCAGAAGATCAGGAGAGTTTGTTTTTGGGCTTGTTGGCTTTTTGAGGGCGGGTTGGCGCCCCACGGGAGGCAGCGTCCCTGCGGGCCACTGCAGGAGCCTGGGCCGCGCTCCGCACGCACGGGGCTGGCGAGAGCACCGGAGCCAAGCGCAGCGAGAGGCACCTGGCTGCAGCTCTGCCCGCCACCCCCGCATTCCCAGCTCGCAGGCCATGCCCGGGGCCGCTCCATTTCTAGTGCCGCTTGGGGTGGCAAGGGCGCCGGAGCAAGGGCTCCCTCTTGTCCGCACACCACCCCTGCCTCCTTCGCACAGTGGCAGGCAGCGAGAATGAGCCAGACTCACTAGGCTGGGGAGTTCGCAAACTGTGGGCCTGAGGCCCAGTCCCACTTACAGACGGGATCACAGCCTGGAAAGGGCGCTGCAGGGTGGCTTCCCCCGTCTTTGCAGGGAACACACTCCCTTTGACTCCACACGGACCCCAGCCTGCTTGCCTCCTCCTGCCTGGTCAGTTTGGATCTGGAGACAGCTGGAGACAGCTGAGTTTGTGGTCCCTGCTAACCTCCTACCAGGAGAATGGAAGATTCTACGTGTTGGGCTCTGGCTAACAAGCCAGCGGGTCAGCTACTCAGGAGGCTGAGGCAAAAGAATCACTTGAACCAGGGAGGCGAAGGTTGCAGCAAGCCGAGATCTCACCACTGCACTCCAGCCTGGGTCACAGAGTAAGACACTGTCTCAAAAATAAGTCAATAAATATGTAAATAAAACCAGCCCCCCTCACCCCCACCACCCCGAAGTTTCATCAGGCCAGAGACTTTTCTGCCTTTCCCAGATGGTGCCCAGTGCTTGTCACATCAGGAGGCCTCTGGAGGTTGCAAACACAGGTTAGGTGAAGAAAGCACTCATGATAGATAGTAAGAGGTCATTTTTTCAGCACTATTCTAAGTGCTTTATCTATTGGCTCCTTTAATCCTCTCAGCAGCCCTACCAGGTAGGTACCAGCATACACCAATTTTCACAGATGAGGAAACCGAGGCACAGAGAAATGAAATTACTTGCTGGGGCGGCAGAGGAGCTGAGTTCAAAGCAGGCTGTCTGCATTCATATCACCTGATGTCGGACTCACCCAGGACTAAAAGCAATGACACCATGACACCTACCTCCCCACCAACATCCAGCAACTTCAGGATGTTGACTTCCCTCACCTGCCCTCCCTCCTTCAAAATTTCTTTGTTATCTGGTTTTGGAATTTAGAGTATTGGCTTCAAGGCTAGCTCTGCCATTGTTGGCAATATGACCTTGGGCAAGTCTGTTCCTTGCTAGACATCAGTTTCTCTACCTTTCTAGTCCAAGACGAGATCATCTCATAAGGCCCTTCCAGGTCTAAAGCCCAGAATCCTGTTGTTTGGTAAGTAGGACCTCATTGTTCATTTTCTGCCCTTGACAAACAGGTCTTCCAGAAGTCCTTGGCCTGGCCAAATGGCAGCTCTGCTCTCAGGTTCAAGAGAGGGTTTGGAGTGCAGGCAGAAACTTCCCGAGTCTTCCCCTCACTCCTGCTGTGGCCTTGGCTCTGGGTGGGGGCTCCAGGGCTTCTCCCAGTGGGTGCCGGAGGCCAGAGCTGCCTTTGTCTGCTGCAGGAGGCCAGCCAGGCGGCTGGGCTGCAACCGGCCCCTGCCCAGGCCTGGGAGATGGCTTTTTTTTTTTCTCCTGTGTGTTGCAGCTGGGACCGTTTATAATAGGAAAAAAAGAGAATGACCAGGCCAGCCGGCTGGAAAATAAAGAGACTTAAAAAGAAAAGGGCTAGGCCTGTTCTTCTCCTGCAGAGGCTTTGGTTAAGCAGAAAGTTTTAGTTCCTTTCTGAAAGGCATTTGGGCTTTTGAAGTCCCCTGCGGGAGCTCCCTCTGGCCCCCAGGAAGCCAGACCCTGGCATGTCCCAAAGCGCATGGCCAGGATGGGGCCCGGCTTCTCAGAGGAGGCAGCGGCGGTCCTGGGAATTGCTGCGCTGGGCTGTGTCCACTGCGGTCTGAGTCCTGCCCATCTGCTCCCATCCCAGTGGGGCCCAAGCCCCATAAACTCCCGTCGGTGGCCTTTTCCCTGAATTTCCTCTGCTCCCTGAAGCTTTGAACTCTGGCCTGGTGCCGGTTGGGCCAGAGGGTAGGAATAAGCCCAGATGTGCTTCTTCTCAAACAGAGAACCAGGGGATTTCACAAATGGGGAGACTGAGGCATTGAGAGAGTTTGCCCAAGGCCACCCAGGGAACAAACTTTTTCTTTTTTTAAAGACAAAGTCTGGCTTTGTCACCCAGCAATCATAACTTGCTGTAGCCTTGAACTCCTGGGTTCATGCCATCCTTCCACCCAGGTTCCGAGTAGCTGGAACCACAGGCACACACCACAGCACCTGGCTAATTTAATTTTAATTTTAATTAATGTATTTATTTTTGAGAGAGAGTCTCACTCTGTCACCCAGGCTGGAGTACAGTGGTGCTATCTAGGCTTGTTGCAACCTCTGCCTCCCAGGTTCAAGTGATTCTCTTGCCTCAGCCTCCTGAGTAGCTGGGATCACAGGTACCTGCCACCATGCCCAGCTAATTTTTGTATTTTTAGTGGAGACAGGGTTTTACCATGTTGGTCATACTGGTCTCGAACTCCTCAGGTGATCCACCTGCCTTGGCCTCCCAAAGTGCTGGGATTATAGGTGTGAGCCACGGCGCCTGGTCATTTTTATTTTTGTAGAGACTGGGCTATGTTGCCCAGGCTGGTCTCAAACTCCCGGGATCAAGCAATCAGCCTCACAAAGTGCTGAGATTATGGGTGTGAGCTACTACGCCTGGCCAGAAACCTAAACTGACTGAGTGGCTGTTGTGTGTGCTCTGCCTAATCCCAACACTTTGGGAGGCCAAGGCGTGTGGATCACCTGAGGTCAGGAATTTGAGACCAGTCAGGCCAACATGGTGAAACTCCGTCTCTACTAAAAACACAAAAGTTAACTGGGTGTGGTGGCAGGTGCCTGTAATCCTAGCTGCTCGGGAGGGTGAGACATGAGAATAGCTTGAACCCGGGAGGCAGAGTTTGCAGTGAGCAGAGATCGCGCCATAGCACTGTGGCCTGGGCAAAAGAGCAAGACTCTGTCTCAAAATAAAATAAAATAAAATAAAATAAAATAAAATAAAATAAAATCAAGACTGTAATCCCAGCACTTTGGGAGGCCGAGGCAGGTGGATCACAAGGTCAGGAGTTCAAGACCAGCCTGGCCAAGATGGTGAAACCCTGTCTCTATTAAAAATGAAAACATTAGCCGGGTGTGGTGGTGGGCACCTGTAATCCCAGATACTTGGGGTGCTGAGGTGGAGAATTGCTTGAGCCCCGGAAGTGGAGGTGGCCGTGAGCTGAGATTATGCCACTGCACACTAGCCTGGGCGACAGAGTGAGACTTTGTCTCACAAACAAAACAAAACCAAAAAAACAATAGCTAATGTGGATTAAACTCTCACAATATGAAGGCCCCAGGGAAGGAATCCGGAGAACTGGGGAACAAATAGAAACAGCTCTTGGGAAGCTGCTTACCTGTTCTCTTCTCTAGCCTTAGTTCAGGTCCCCGAGAATGAGCTTACTTCCTTGTCAGCCCACCCCTCAGCAGAGTCTCAGCCATACGTATTACTGAAAAGGAACCACAGTGAAAACTTATACTGAACATTGATCAAGCAGCTACTATGTGCAAACTGCTGCATGCTAGACGTGTTACAGCATGAGCTGAGTCCATGCCCCTTTCATATCATGGAGTCAAGTCACCATGTTGACATTGTTTTATGGAGTACAATCACCCTGTGCCCGTGACACTATCCTCTCATTTTATAGGTAACGTTGTCTTGTCTAAGGTAAGGCTGGGATTTGAATTCAGACCTGTCCAGCTTTTTCCCCTGTGTGTCTAGAGCCCACTGCTGACCTCTGGTTAGCGTCCTGCCAGCTTCTCCAGTCACCAGCACTCACTGGGCAGGCAGTGGGCACCCTGGTGTGAAGGGGATACATAGCAAAATCTAGGGCTCTGTCCTGAAAGAGTGTTTGACCTAGTTGGGTGGACAAAACTTACTTTTTTTTTCTTTTTGAGACATAGTCTTGCTCTATCACCTAGGCTAGAGTGCAGTGGCATGATCTCAGCTCACTGCAACCTCCACCTCCTGGGTTTAAGTGATTCTCCTGCCTCAGCCTCCTGAATAGCTTGGATTATAGGTGTGCACCATCACACCCAGCTAATTTTTGTATTTTCAGTAGGGTTGGATTTTCATCATGTTGGCCAGGCTGGTCTTGAACTCCTGACCTCAAGTGATCTGCCCACCTCGGCCTCCTGAAGAGCTGAGATTACAGGAGCGCAAATCAATGCCCGGCTCAAAGCCTTCTAATCAGCCTCCGTTATCCGGTGGAACACTATGTAACAATGGTTGATCGCCCAGGGATGTATTTGGACACTTTCTCTGTATGCCACATAGATTGATGTTCTTTCTCCTGGAGCCACTCCTAAGTTCTGAGCATTTGCAGGGCACTAGGGATGCAATGAGGTTCAGTGTAGACTCAACCCTGATCATCCTCTTCCTCTCCCTCTTGCCTGAAGGCATTGGGTGCCTAACATTATATGTGCTGTGCACAGAACCACACATGCTGATGTTCTTCTGAAATCTCCACGGTATTTCTCCTAGGCCTGTGCATCTAGTAGGTTCTTTCCATAATGGTGGGCAAGGAGTATTCATACAAGGAAAGAAATAAATACCAGATTTTATTTTTTTCCAAAATGATCTAAGCCAGTTTCATTCTTTTTAGCAGATAATAGTGATCAGAGGTGGATGAAGCTTTTCTCCTCCCCCATAACCCCTCTACCAAGTGATACTGAAGGCCAAATTCTGCCACAGCCACTGACAGCTATAAAACAGATGTTGGCTGAGCACAGTGGCTCACACCTGTAATCCCAGCATTTTGGGAGGCTGAGGTGGGCGGATCTCTTGAGGTCAGGAGTTTGAGACCAGCCTGGCCAACATGGCAAAATCTTGTCTCTACAAAAAATATAAAAATTTGCTGGTTGTGGTTGTGTGTACCTGTGGTCCCAGCTACTCGGGAGGCTGAGGTAGGAGGATCGACTGTACTGGGGAGGTCAAGGCTACAGTGAGCTATGATCATGCCACTGTGACAGCCTGGACAACTGAGCGTGACTCTGTCTCAAAAAAAAATGAATAAATAAAAATTAAAAACCCAGATGTCCAGTAGCAAAGTAGGACCATTTTAAGGACAAAACAAGGGCCATGCCTGTAATCCCAGCACTTTGGGAGCCCGAGGAGGTAGATCACCTGAGGCTGGGAGTTTGAGACCAAGCTGACCAACATGGAGAAGCCCCATCTCTACTAAAAATACAAAATTAGCTGGACGTGACAGTGCATTCCTGTAACTTCAGCTAATCGGTAGGCTGAGGCAGGAGAATCGCTTGAACCCAGGAGGTGGAGGTTGTGCTCAGCCAAGATCGTGCCATTGCACTCCAGCCTGGGCAACAAGAGCAAAGCTCTGTCTCAAAAAAAAGGACAAAACAGATTCTGAAACCACTTTTGTGTGAGCTCCATGAAGTTTCATCTATCTATCCATCCAGATTCTGACTAGTCCCAATGTGAAAGGCACACTCCAGATATGCTCATCACATTTCCAGTCAAGATTCTGTGTCCCCTACTGGGCACCATGTAGCAAAAATCCTACTCAATGGCAGGACTCAGGGCCCCTTAGGGATCAAGGTATGTGTGCAGGGGGTTCACCCTAAAGATACAGCTTATCCCAGCCTCTCTGGCTTTATAGTCCCTATTCATGCAGGGAGGTGTGTGTTTCTAGATCACATTTGCTAAACTGTACATGAGGGATTTTAATTTCTCCAAGGAGAGCCCAGTGCTAAACCTACCACATTTTTGATGTCCAGTTTGCCAATTAGACTGGTTGATGCTTGGTTGAGCTACTAATGGTGGAAGGACTTGTGACCAGTCCCAAAGAGTGTGAGTTGTGAAATTTGCATGCTACATAACATTTTGCCGGACCACTTCTAGGTAAAACTGAAAGAATTTGGCATCCTATCACATTTGTTAAACTGAATTTTAAAAAATTTTTCTTAAAAATTCCAGATGCAGTGGCTCATACCTGTAATTCCAGCACTTTGGGAGGCTGAGTCAGGTGTGTCACTTGAGGTCCGGAGTTTGAGACCAGTCTGGCCAACATGGTGAAACACCGTCTCTACTAAAACACAAAAATTAGCAGGACATGGTGGTGGGCGCCTGTAATCCCAGCTACTCAGGAGGCTGAGGCAGGAGAATTGCTTGAGCCTGGGGGGCGGAGGTTGCAGTGAGCTGAGATTGTGCTACTGCAGTCCAGCCTGGGCAACAAGAGCAAGACTCTGTCAGAAAAAGAAGTCTTAAAATTTACAAAAATCATACTGAAAAAAAATTGTAAGGCAAATCACAAACATTATAAAAGAAGCATTTTAAGAGGACAAAGCAGCAAGTGACTCTGAGTCAAGTGACTCCAGGCTTGAGCGTGCTGCACACCTGGGCAGCTACAGGTGGTCCAGGTAAGATGCTCTCAGGGCAAGGGCTAAGGCCTGGAGTTTCAAGCTTTCTGAGGGTATGAGTCCATGGGGAGCTTCCCGCCAAGTTGGTTTCTTTGCTGCCTTGTGGGTGTTCCCTGCAAAGACTGCTGACGCTTGAAGAATTAAATAATTATAATAATGATGATAAAATAGAAATGGCTTTCCCAGCTGAACAGAAACCAGAGACGACAGGGAGGTTCCCACACCAGCCTTATTGTTTTTGGCACCATGCTACTACAGCCCCAGAGAGCCCCAGAGAGGCAGATGTCTGGGCCCACTGCTGGCCTCTTTGAGTTGTGGTCATGGGGAGGGGGGACAGTGGGGACCTCTGGGGAATTTCAGGCGCATCTGCAGGGATTTCCCTCCTCAAAACACCAGACTGAGAACTAAAAGCAGAGAAAAGGACTCTCTTTTCGATCTTGCCTTCCTCTCTTCTGAACCCTCAGAAGCTTCAAGACCAAGTCTTCTGAGAAGAACCCTGCAAATGAGAATGAAGAGGTGAGGAAGACCTGGACTTGTGGCGGCTGCTGGTTCATGATCGTGCTGCCAGGCCATCTCCTGGAAGTCTTGACCAGAGAGCATGGCCATTGCTTCCTTAGTGCTCCGAGGACAGAGGTGTTAAGGGGAAACTTGGATTCCACAAACAGATGCATCATTAAAATAAAGCACAGATGCACAAAACCTTCTCAATAGACCTAAAAAAGCTAGAAAGCTTCTAGAAAGCAATGGCAAGTCTGAATCAAGGAAACACAAGGAGAAGGAGGAACTTATTGGTGCAAGGAGGGGATCTGCAGTTGTGTGACCAGCATCTCTATGAACATGGGTGACCTTGGAGGTGGTGAAGGTGAGGGAGGAAAGGTAAAGGGGGGACAGCGAAGGCTGGATGACTGCTGTCTTATGGCCAGACAAGCAGCACTTATGGATGGGAAACCCTCAGACCACCCTATGAGATCCGTGCTGTATGTTCATTTTGCAGATGGAAAAATGGAAGCATAGACTCCCTTGCTCTGGTCCCTCAGCTAGGCAGTGAGGGAGGCTAGATGAGAAAACAGATGGAATAGGCCCCTAAGCCTGTCCCTGGTAGCCTTTACCTAAGCTGTGACAACACCCGCTTAGAATTCCCCAGCTCCTTTGTGCCCCAGGCCCTTTACACACACTGTTCACAGCTGGGAACTCTATTCTCCATCCCCCACCTTGGCTCCTTCCTCCTCCTCTGTCGGGGTCTTAGCCAGACCACCAGTGAGACTCTGTTTTATGGCCTCTTTGTACGATTTTAATTTCTTCTCAGGATTGATCAAAACTATAACTAAATAATTATTTTTATGGCTATTTATTTATTTGAGACAGAGTCTCACTCTGTTGCCCAGGCTGGAGTGCAGTGGTGTGATCTCAGCTCACTGCAACCTCTGCCTCCTGGGCTCAAGCAATTCTCGTGCCTCAGCCTCCCGAGTAGCTAGGATTATAGGCACCCACCATCATGCCCGGCTAATTGTTGTATTGCTAGTAGAGACAGGATTTTGCCATGTTGGCCGATCTGGTCTGGAACTCCTGGTCTCAAGTGATCCACCTGCCTCAGCCTCCAAAGTGCTGAGATTACAAATGTGTGCCATCACAACTGGCCTTGTGTGGCCATTTATTGAGGAAGCCCCAACAGGAAGGAACTGCGATCCTTTTCATTCATTGTTTTACTCTCAGTCTTGGCACACAGTAGGTGCACAATCATAAATAAACATTGAATAAACATAGGAACAAAGCAGTGAACTTATTCTCCAGGGAAAGACTGGAGGGATAAACCTTCCCTCCCCAAAATGACTATTCCTCATAGGCTGATGCAAGTTCTCCCTGGTAGGGACTGGGAGTTTCAAGTAATAAAGCAGTAAACAAAAACCATTCATTCCCGATTGTATATATTCAAGTGATTGTTGTCATTTAAAATAAGTGACGTGTGTGCATGGAAGGGGAAAATGCAGGCATTTCTTTCTTCTTCCTTCCTTCCTTTCCTTCCTTTCTTTCTCTTTCTTTTTTCTCTTTTTCTTTCTTTCTACTTTTTTTTTTTGTTTTGTTTTGAGACGGAGTCTTGCTTTGTCACCCAGGCTGGAGTGCACTGGCATGATCTCAGCTCATTGCAACCTCAGCCTCCCAGGTTCAAGTGATTGCTGTACCTCAGCCTCCTGAGTAGCTGGGACTACAGGCACATGCCACCATGTCCAGCAAATTTTTGTATTTTTAGTAAAGACAGGGTTTCACCATGTTGCCCTGTCTCAAACCCATGACCTCAGGTGATCCACCCACCTCAGCCTCCTGAAGTGCTGGGATTACAGGTGTGAGCCATGGTGCTCCGCCAAAGGTGGGCATTTGGTCACTTATTGCACGGCATCTCTTTGCAGCTCTGGGAGCTCTGCAGGGATTGTAGGTCAGAGGCCAAAAAGGAAACCCTGACTTGTTTTCTTTATTGTCCTAGCCTGTTTTTGTAGCCCACTAGAACTTCGTGCATTCACCAGACTGCTCAAAATGACACTTCCCTCTTGAAAATTCGAGAAAGAAGCCTCAGTTGCTGCATGTCTAAGAAAAACATCTTTAAGGAGCATCCAGAAACGGTTGGGGAAGGCACCACCTTAGGCAAGAAGTTTCCCCTTTTCCAGCCAAGTTATGACTTTGAAGGAAGATGCACCTTTGTGTGGGTACTTGTTCTCAAAAACGTCAACTTGGAATTTCTCTTGCATTTATGATAGTGGCTCCTGCTCCTTACAGCTTACAGTGGATTTCCACAGCCATTCCTTTGAGCAGGGCAGAAGCAACTGTTCACTTTCCAAAGAAGAAGGAGAGGCCAGTGGGAGCTCTTCTCACAGGAGAGGGGCCCAGACCCCCCACTCCCTGCTAGAAGCAGGCAGGTTGGGGGTATAAAACATCACCTGAAAATGACCCCTTTCTTGTCCAAGGTCACCCATGATTAGCAAGGCCCAGGTGTCACTCATGCTCCCTGAGGCCCTTGCAGTCTGAGCTCAGCGGTGAGGGTGGGGGTTGCAAATAAGGAAGGCACTATTGGCTTTTTGTTCCTTTGAGATTTTCCTTAAAACAACATTTTTCTGGAAGGAGTTAAAAATGAAACAAGCTTCGGAGGAAGCCGGCCGGGCCGCGGCGGACAGACACGAGGTCGGACTCCCTCCGCACCCTGACTGCAGCTGAGCTGGGAGACGCCGAACTTGGCGGGGGAGGAGCGAGCGTCGGGACGCGGACGTGCGTGCAGACAACGCGTGGGAGGGGGCCCGGAAAACTTTGTGGGCGGCTCCAGGATCAAGTCCTTGCGGATTAGGTCAGGATGGGCTACTGCAGGCCCCCCATCCTGTTGCCCCCACCTCCGTCCTCAGCCTTCAGCAGACCCCTAGGAGTGGAAAAGGGCAGCCCCGAGGGACCCCAACTACCCCTTCCCGCAGATGGCCTCCTCTCCGTCCAGCACACCCATTTCCCACCGCGCTCCTTTTGTCCGCCCCCACACTCTCCAGGCTCCCGGCTGGGCAGGATCCGCAGTCTCCAGCCCTCCAGGGAGCCTGGGCGGGCGGGCGAGCTGGGGGCCGTTCCCCACCCCCTCCCCCTAGGAGAGGCAGCCCGCGGCGGGGGCACCCCGGAGCCGAGGCCAATCGCCCCCCTCCCCCAGCGTGTGCCATCTGCCGCCTGTCAGCCTCTCTCTGCGGGCCTCGATCCCAGGCGCCGGCGGGGGTGGGGGAGCGGCTGATTCTGCCCCTCCTTCCTGGCTCCTTCCCAGGCGCCTCGCGGCCCCTGCCCTCGCCTCGGCCCTTGGCACCTCTGGTTCAGCCTAACCCCGTCCGTCCCTGGGCAGCGGGGGGCGGCTTCCATTCCCTCCTTGGAGGCCGAGATGTTGGATATTCTAGGAACACGAGCTGGGGAGGACTGTGGCTTGGGGATGGCAGGGCTAACCAGGGGAGGGGTGGCCCTCAGGGCTTGGGTCTGGTGAGATACAGTTAGGTCTCCGTCCTGGCCCCGGCCCCTCCGGGGAGCCTCGCTCGCTGGCTCCCGCTGTCAGGGTGTCCATCTCGGCGTCGCGTTTCACCCATCACCCGACTCTACCTCTGAGACGGCCTAGGACGCTCGCGCCTACCCTCCCCCACGCCCCCGCCTTAGGCCTCTCCGCATCTTCCAGCTCGCGCTCCCCAGCCACGGGGGTGCGGGGGTGGCATCTACCTCGGCAATCAGCCCAGCACGGGGTTGGCGAGCAGGGCCTGGCGGGACCGCGGAGAGAGCTGAGCGGGGCCGGGCCCGGCTGGCGGGCAGGCTGGGGAGCGGCGGGGCGCGGGCACCCTGCGTGGGGCGGGCGCCGTGGCCCGGCCCGCCCCGGCGCTGATCTCGGCGGGCAGCGGGTTTTTCCGTGAAAGGTTGCCCTGGGTTACTCGTCTCCGAGGGGACGCAGCCTTCCCCTCTCCAAGTGGCAACTTATCGATCCGCGAGATTGATAACCCCCAGCGCCGCGCCGCGCACCCGCTCTGCTCTCCCGGCTCCAGGGCGCGCCGGCCCGAGGTGGCGCCACTCGCCCGGGAGGGGGGCGAGGTCGGGGCCGCTCCCCACCCAAGACCTGGCCGCCTGCAGCTAGTGTGGGAGGGAGAGGCTCCAGACGAACCGTTTAGTGGAGCCGCCTGGGGAAGACTTTTCCCAAGTCTGAGCCCTTCCCAGGCCTACTCCAAGACCCGAGTATCGGCCGGTTAAGGAGCTGCGGGGACGCGGGGCGCCCCCTGGTGGTGGGTCAATACCTCGCGGAAAGTAGGAGCTGGTTTATTTCTTCTGCCAACTGCGCGGGGCGGGGGGTGCTCCTGCAGGGTCTCGGGGGTAAGGTGTTCTTTTTACAGTCGCACAGAGAAAGTGCGCACCAGGCGCTAGAATTATACAAATGCGGGTTTAGGGAGCGCACGGGGTTAGCCCAGTGGTGAAAGAATTTGTTGGGTGTGGGGCACGGGTTGTCTTTGAACACCGACCTGTGGGCAAAAGCCAACCTGGCAGAGCCAGGTCCCGGGATAGTTCAGGTGCGTGGGGCATACATCGAGAGGTGACAATACTAGGGCAGCCCACCTCGGATTACTCCCCCGTTGTCTCACTTTTTGCAGTTTGTGAGGCTCATGCGTCTTGGCGAGCTTTGCAGCCGCGTGGGCCCTGAGTCTGTTCGCTCCTCCCGCCCCAGTGCCGCCAGAGCCCGAGCCCCAGCCCCGCGAGCCGGTGCGGTGCCCGCGCCCGCGCTGTGCCTGCCGCCGCCGCCGCAGCCGCCGCGGTCCGGGTTTTGCGGGCGGCCGGAGCTGTATTTCCAGCGCTGTCCATCGCTCGGTGCTGTTGGCCCTCTCTCCGTCTGATCCGAGCCGGAGCAGTGCGGGGCGCCCCACGGGATCAGAGCGCTCCCCCGCCGGGACTCCGCTCCTCACATCCTCCTGCTGGGACCCGGCTACATTTCCAGCCAAGCCTGGCTTTATTATGTGTCTCTGCAGTGCAGCCCCAGCAGCCGGATCGGGAGGAGGAGAGCCAGCGACCACAAAGAAGACAGGAGCGCGAGGGAGGCTGGCGGGCGGGCCGGCGCCGGCTGGAGCGCGGAGGAGCCGGGGCGCAGCCGCCGCCGCCGCTGCCCGGGAGGACGGGAGGCCGGCCGCCGCCGCCTGCTCGTCCTCCTGCTCCGCCACCGCCTCCCCCTTCTCCGAGCCCCTGGCCCATGGAGGCAGCTAGCGGGGCCGGCGACTTGGCACCGGCCTGGGGATCGGCTGCGCGCCTCGCGCTGAGCACCGCAGCCCGAGGACAGGCAGCGGCGGCCCGGCGTACGGGTTGAGCGATGCCCGGGGCACGGGCGCGCCTACCGGCCGCCGCCTGAGCGCCCCGGCGCGCCCCTTCCTCCTCCGGGGGGCCGGCGCCGCACCGAGCGGAGAGCCAGAGAAGGGGGCGTGAGCCAGGGGCCGGAGCCGCGGCTTCCCAGCCACTGCGGCCGTTTCGAGCCACCCCTCCCAAGTAGCCTGAGTTGAGGGACCCCCGCCCCCCATCCATCATAATCTTCAAACCGGGCGCTTGGGCATTTTTGAGCCATTGATATTTATTATTATTATTATTATTATTATTTTTGTGCGGCAGGGGATGATTTGAAGGCTTTTTGTTTTTTTTCGGGGGGTACTGAGCTTCCGCGCTCCCGACCGCCTCCTGGTCTCCTCCCCCCTTGAGATCCCCTCGACTTCAGCCCCGTTCCCCCTCCTCAGATGGGTTCATTGTGAGCTCCGCACCGGGCTGCGTGGCCGGACGCCTGCAAACTTTGCACAAAAATCCGGCGAGGG
>PVKP010035794.1:0-22984 GCA_004027715.1 Plecturocebus donacophilus | reverse complement strand
AGCGCTTTTTTGCCTGGGAATCTCCTGGGCTGGCTCCCTGATTCAGTCCCCTTTTTAATCTGCCTTCCCGTAGCTCCACTCGCCAGTTCAAAGGGCGCACAGACCAGTGGGTTTTGTGCGGAGAACCGCCGCGCCGGGGCGCCGGCAAAGCAGCCGCGCCGGCCGAAACAGCCGAGCCGGCCAAACAGCCGCGCCAGCCAAAACTGCCTCACTGGCGACCCGTGGGGCTGCTCTGCCTGGGGATCTCCTGGTCTGGGGGTAATAAAAATCCGTCTGGAAATGCGGCGTCCACTCACCCTCTGCACCCTCACTGGGAGCTGCAGTCCTGAGCTGCTCCTATGCGGCCATCTTGGATCCTCCCCTCCTCAGCCAAATTAATTTAAAGGAATTTAATTGAGCAATGAAAGGTTTGCAAAACAGGCAGCCCCCAGAATCACAGAAGATTCACAGAGACTCCAGGGGTGCCTCATGGTCCTTCTGGTCAGAACAAATTTATAGACAAAAAAGGTAAAATGACAAACAGGAATTGGAAATGTGGTACAGAAACAGTGAGATTGGTTGCAGCTTGGTGTTTACCTTATTTGAATGCAGTTTGAACATTTGGCAGGCTATGAGTGGCTGAAGTATGGCCACTGGGATTGGCCACCACTCAGCCATTATTACAGGTGCATACTATTAAGTTAGGTTTTCAGTTTTGTCTAACTGTTAAGCTAGGTTACGGTTCATCCACCAGGACTCAAATATAGAAATGTGGAGTTTTTCTCAGGCCAAATTTATCTTGCTTTAACTCTGTCTTCTATTTTATAGCCATTTGTTATCAACAACATCTAGAACACCACAAATCACCATGAAAGTAAAAACTGGGTGATGGATTAAATGAGAGGGAAGAAGGAAGGGAGGGAGGGAGGGAGGAAGGAAGGAAGGGAGGGAGGGGGGAGGGAAAGAGAAAGAGAGATTTCCTTGGCTTTTTTTTATTTTGATGATTGACACCAAGAAAAGAAAAGAGAGTTAACAAATTGTTTAATCAGAACTATACCAACTTTTAGGTTTAAAAAATTGTTTTGTGAAAAATCCACTAGATTGTTTCAGAGATATGATGGTTGGTATGCAGATAAATTTAATTTTTAAATATTTGCTTAGAAAATGTTAGAATTTCTCAAAACATAAAACTATGAATTACATAAACAGTCATTCATATTTTGTCCCTTTTGATAGAACATGTAAATAAAAGAAATCAAAAAGACAAAAGAATATCGATGGATTCCATGGCATATAAAATCTTTTATAATCTAAACCAAATAAAATTATATAGTATTGGCAACTTTGTCATAATTAAATTTACGAGTATAACACTAAATAATAAACTGTTTTGTGTGTGACTTATATAGTAGACTCATTGTTGAATGAGAGAAATATATTGTTCAATGCATTTGAGTAAGATCAAATGTAAGGTACCATCTTTATAGAAATATTTTAAAGGAAACTGTTTGACAATTGAGGATAATAGCCATTAGCTATAAAATACAGCATTTCTCCTATGATTCACAAGAAAGTAACAAGATTTTTAGTCAGAATGTTTTCATTTCTACATAATTCAACTATCATTTATGTCAAAAAATCACAAGTAAAGACAAAATTGATTCAGCTTTAGAATATGAATGGCAGTGATCATAGTGAATACATTTCGCAAAATCAAATAACCAATGGAACATATTCATTTTGGTTGGTATTCTTAGTAAAGTCTTTAGGTCTCAGTTTCTTTTGCAAAATAAAGTAGTTGTGAATATTACATGCAATAAAATAGGCACATTGCAAGAGAGCTATAAAGCAATACATAAATATAAATTCCAAATGTTATAACATCTTGAATAGCCATTGCGCATGTTAAATGTTCAATAAATAGCTGAGTTAATGACTGAGGCATTGCAGGAAGTCTGGGGTGAGGCATTTGGCAGAAACTGCCACACAGGACGACTTTCTTCACTAAGACAATGCTGTAGCTGAGCGTGAATGTTTTCAGTCTAAATGGTTTTACTCAGCTTAACAACCTACTGGATTCACTATTACAGTCATGAGTCATTTAACCACAAGGACACATTCTGAGAAATGTGTTATTAGGTTATTTTGTCATGTGAACATCACAGAGTATACCTATATAAACCTAGATTGTGTAGTCTACTATGCTCCTAGGCTATTGCTCATAGGCTGCAAATCTGAATAGCATGTGACTGAACTGAATCTTGTAGGTAGTTGTAACAAAATGGTATTTTTGTTTATCTACACATAGCTCAATATAGGACAAAAATGATGTAAGTTATGTATAAAGCGTTGACCATGAGTGGAGCTTACAGGACTAGAATTGGCTTGAGTTTGTGAGTGATGAGTGAAGGCTTAGGACAATACTTTATGCTACAGTAGTGTCAGTAATGTTTAAACTGTGTACACTTAGGCTACACTAAATTTATTCTTTAGTTTTCTTTTTTCAGTAATAAATTAACCTTAGCTTACAGTAATTTTTTCTTATAGGTTTTGTAACTTTTTTAACTTTTTAACTCTCTTGTAATTACACTTAGCTTAAAACACAAACACTTTTTTTTCTTATATACTTATTCGATAAGGTTTTTCTATTATTAGGAAGTTTTTTTTCTTTTTAGAGTTTTTGCTAAAAACTAAGACACACACACACACATTAGCTTGGGCTTACACAGGATCAGGATCATTAATATCACTGTCTTCCACTTTCAAATTTTGTCCAACTGGAAGGCCTTCACAGGTAGTAACATGCATGGAGCTGTCATCTCCTACAATGCCTTCTTCTGGAATACCTCTGAAGGAGCTGTCTGAGGCTGTTTTACAGTTAGCTTTTTTTTTCTTTTAATAAGTAGAATAAATACACTCTTAAAATACAATAAAAACTATAACATAATAAAGCATAAACCAGTAACATAGTTGTTTATTATCATTACCAAGTATTGTGTACTATGCATAGCTGTATGTGCTACACTAATAGATTCCTAGCAGCACAGAAGATTTGTTTACACCAGACAAAGTTATAACTGTTTACAACAGTTTTATTTTATAAAAATTCAATGAACAGAATCTTAGAGACCAGTGGCAAAATATCAAAAGGGCTCCTATTTATATCATCAGAATCTCAAAAGGAAAGAAAGTTTGATGCAGAGAAATATTTAAAGTGATAATGCATTTTTAAAACTTCCAAAATTGAGTTGGGTGTGGTAGTGAGTGACTATAGCCCCAGCTATTCAGGAGGCTGAGGCAGGAGGATTGTCTGGACCCAGGAGTTAAAATTCAGCCTGGCCAACATAGTAAGACCCCATCTTTAAAAACACACAACAACAACAAAACAAACAACCCTTCTAAACTTGGTAAAAGACATGATTATAAAAATTCAAAATGCTCAGCAAATCCCAAACAGTATAAACTGAAGAAAATCTATGCACAGGTACATCATAATCAAACTGCTAGCAATCAAACAAAAGAGGAAATCCTGAAAGCAGTGAGAAGAAAAATGATACATATAGGAGAACAATAATTCATGACTTTGGATTTCTCAGCAGAAACTATGATAGTCCAAAGATAGTGAGAAAACATTTTTAGAGGGCTAAAAGGGAAAAAACAATGTCCATTCAGTATTCTGTATCTAGCAAAAATATCCTTTAAGACTTTAAGTGAAATAAAGACATTCTTGGATGAAGAAAAACTAGGAGAATTCGTTGCCAATTGATGTAATCTAAAGGACATACAGTATAAAGTTTTTTGGTGGAGGAGAAACAGTTAACTCTTAAACATCACAGGTTTGAACTGTGAAGATCCACTTTTATACAGATTTTTTGAAACCAATATGTATCAAAAAGAGAGTAATTGTGTGATACAAATCCTGCATATACAGAGGGCTGACTTTCTCTATATGTGGGTTCTGCAGAGCCCACTGCAGAACTTGCGTTATGCATGCTCTTTGGTATATGTGAGGGATCCTGGAATTTGTCTTCCACATATACCAAAGGATGACTGTATTACCAAGTGAAACATAGAACTTAAGGACTGAAGGAATAGCAACAGAAATAATATACAGTTGGGTAAATAGGCTACTTTTCTCCTCAAGTTCTTTAAAATATATATGACATTTGTAGTAAAAATTACAACATTTAGATCTTCTAATTCTCAGTACATCACATGAGACTGGAAGTCATCACTCCTGTCTTAACAATATAAAAAAAAAAAACTAAAAATCACAAATTAAAAATCAACAATTATTCTTAGACCCATCAGGGAACTGAAGACACTAGGTAAATCACTCCCAAAAGTTGAAGAGACAGACAGGGAAATGAAGAGAATTACAACTTACTGGATCTGAAGCCCAGGAAGTTGGAGCCGGTATCAGGGTAGAAAACTTAAACTGTAAATGATGAATTACTGGAAGCTCAGTGTGGACAATAATATGAATTAAAAACCCCAGGGGGAATCCAATCTTAAGAATGACAGACTTTTATGAGTTTTATTCCAGGAGCCCTCTCAGGTTCTCAGTGAAGGTTGAAGAAAAATCTCCTGGTACTTCCAGCACAGGGAGGGGGAGTTGTAGCCATTTTCAAATAAATCCAAAGTTTTTGTTTTCTTACCAAAATCTGTTCTCAATGAAAATTATTTTACCAGAGTCTAGTCAACCTGAGGGAATGGATCTACCCAACTCCAGTCCCAGTAGCCTTCTATGTCAGAGAAGGAAAATACTCAACTCCAGCCCTCTCTAGATTTTCTGTCTCTTGCGTGGAGTAAAGGCTAAGAAGTATCTGTGAAGGTTACAGTACAGAGGTAAAGGCTTACTAAAAGACTAAGGCCTGATTATAGGACTATGACATGCTTACAGCTTACCACTACATCTATAGAGATCCTGCATATAATAGCAGGAGATTGCAATGAAAGAGCTGCACTTCTCAGACATAGGGAAATCCAAAGATAAGAGAGACTTAAGAACAGATAAAATTTTAGCCTGTCATCAACAAAAAGCTATAGCAAACAGTAAACATAGCCCAACGACTAGCCAAATAAACAAAAAACCTCATACTAATGACCTATATATCTGTTGATTTTGCCCAATACATCATGTCCATCTTTCAACAAAAACTTACAAAGCATACTAAAAGACATTTTATGGAAGGGCTTTCAATGTGTGTAATAGAAAGGACAACTACAAGCACAGAGGGGAAACTATAGATAACATTTCTACAGTTCTATTAAAATAGTAAAATAACAATCCTAAGAAGATCATGAAAAGTGAGGTTTGTTTACTGCAGTCTTTAGAGCAGCCACTAAAAAAGAAGTACAATAAAAATTCAACCAATATATTAAATTGAAGTTCTAAAAATAATTCTAATATTCCAAAACAAAGTGAGAAAGAGAAAACAGAGTATTGAAAAGTAGGTTATAAAACTAGTAATAAAATGGTTGATCTAATTTCAAACATATATATAATTATACTAAAAGTAAATTATCTAAACCCAATAAATAAAAACTAATGATTATCAGGTTATATATTTTTAAAGTATACTTCTTACATGAAACTTACTTTAAATAGAATGATGAAAGTAAATTAAATGAAAAATACTTCACCTAATAATGGAATACACATTACCTTTAAGAATATATTCAACATTCACTATTCTTAAGAAAGTTAAAAGAATTGAAATTATACAAAATACCTAGTGATCATAATAATCTAAAAATATACAAGAAAAAATACACCTGAAAATGCCTCTAAATACTTGGAAAGTAAACAACATATTTCTAAACAATGCATACATGAAAGAGCAGATAAAATGGTACTTAAGAGTATAAGTTAGCAAACTTTTTCAATTAATATAAATGGTCAGAAAGTAATTATTTTATGCCATAAAGTTCCTCTCACTACTCAACTCTGCCAATGTAACATGAAAGTAGACATACACAATATGTAAAAATAAAATTAGCAGAGCTATGTTCCAATAAAACTTTATTTACAATACTAAGAGGCAGACAAGCTGATTCAGGGCCTTACTTGGCTGACCTCTGGCTTAGAAAATAATTTAAAACATTTGTGCTGAAATTAATAGTCTAAGTTTTCATTTTAAGAAACTAGTAAAAGAAGAGCCAAGCAAACCCAAGTCAGAAGAAGATAAAAAATTTAAAAGTATGAATAAATAAAATTGCAAACAGAAAAAGAGATAAAATCAACAAAACCAAAAGATCATTAAAAAAATAAAATAAAATCAGTAACATTGATAAGCTTCTAACCCCACTCGCAAAGCAAGAAGACACAAATTACCCATATCAGGAACAAAAGATTGCAGCAGCATTTAAAATATAATAAAAACTACACAATGCACATAAATTTGACAACGTCAATAAAAATGGAACAATTTCTTGAAAGGTATGAACTGCCAACACTCACCCAAGAGAAATAATTTAATCTGGATATTCGGTATCTATTTTTAAAAATTAATTTGTAGGTTATAATTCTCAAAAATGAAAACTCCAGGCCTAAATTGTGTTGCTGGCAAATTCTTCCAACTACTTAAAAATAAATTACAGCAATTATATACAATCTTTTCCAGGAAATAGAAGAGGAAGAAAAACTTTCCAATTCACGTTTTTTAAAGACCAAAAGTAGTTTCATGCCAAAACCAGAAAAAAGTACAAGAAAAGAAAACTGCAAATTAATATCACTCATGAAAAAGAAAAGAGAAACTCTCAACAAAATATTAGCATATCAAGGCCAACAACATATGAGAAAAATGACACAACTAGGTGGGTTTTTCCCAAAAATTCAAGGGTGGTTTAACAATCAAATATCAATCAATGTAACACCACATTAACAGACTAAAGAAGAATAAAAGCCTACATTATCATATGAGTTGATGCAGAGAAAACTTCTGTCAAAATTCAATATCCAGACAGGACGATCCAAGATGACCAAATAGGAACCGCTCTGCAGTGCAGTGCCCAGTGAGAATACAGGGGGTGAGTGATCACCGCATTTCCAAATGAATTTTTACTGCCCACAGACCAGGAAATTCCCGGGTGGAAAAGTACCAAGAGTCTCCAGTACAGCTGTTTCTGCCAGCATGGCAGGTCTCTGCACAAAAACTTACACAAATCTGGGTACCGTTTCAACTGGCACCTGTAACACCTAGGACACAGAGTCACCCATTCAACTGAAAAAAAGGGGGCTGAAACAGGGATCCAGGTGATTTGGCTCGGTGGGTCCCACCCCAACAAAGACCAGCAATCTGAAACGCTCTGGATTGAGAGTTTCACAGCAAGCACAGCTGGACTCAGGACGGTTCAGCTCTGTAGGGGGAAGGGCATCCGCAATTACCAAGGCAGTGCACCACTACCAAGGCAGTCCACCACTACCAAGGCAGTTCGCCATTACTGAGGCAATCAGCCATTACCAAGGCAGTCTGCCATTAGAGAGACAGTCTGCCATTACTGAGGCAGACCACCATTACCAAAGCAGTTCTAACTATACCTCTATAAACAAAACCACAAGGAAGTTCACAGCAACTAGGCAGAGCCCACAGTGGCTCAGCAACACCTCTGCTGGCAAACTGTGACTAGACTACCTCCTCACTGGGTGGGGCATCTCTGAAAAAAGGCAGCAGCACTTTGGGAACTTATAAATAAAGCCCCCCATTCCCAGGACAGAGAATCTGGGGGGAAAAAGGGGGTTATGAGCTCTACTGCAGCAGACTTAAATGAACCTGCCCAGCAGCACTGGATGGAACAATGGAGCTCACAGCTCAGCACTTGAGCTTCTATAAGGGACAGACTGTCTCCTCAAGCAGCTCCCCAACCCCTGTATATCCAAAAAGACACCTCATAAAGGAGAATCTCAGGCTGACATCTGGCGGGTATCCTTCTGTGACAAAGATAACAGAAGAAGAAACTGGCAGCAACCCTTACTGTTCTGTAGCTGCTGCAGGTGATCCCCAGGCAAGCAGGGTCTGGAGTGGACCTCCAGCTGTCTTAAAGCAGAAGACCCTGACTGATAGAAGGAAAACAAAACAAAACAAAAAACCAGAAAGAAATAACTTCAAGCAGAAGAAAGGATATCAGAGATTGAAGATCAACTCAATGAAATAAAAAGAGAAGGCAATACAACAGAAAAAAGAGTGAAAAGAAATGAACAAAACCTCCAAGCAATATGGGATTATGTGAAAAAACCTAATCTACTCTTGATCGGTGTACCTGAATATGACTGGGAGAATGAATCTAAGCTAGAAAACATGCTCCAGGATATTATTCAGGAGAACTTCCCAAGCCTAGCAAGGCAGTCCAAATTTCAAATTCAAGAAATACAGAGAACTCCACAAAGATATCCCTCAAGAAGAGCAACCCCAAGGCACATAATCGTCAGATTCACCAGGGTCGAAATGAAGGAAAAAATGCTAAGGGCAGCCAGAGAGAAAGGTCAGGTTACCCACAAAGGGAAGCCAATCAGACTCACAGCAGATCTCTCGGCAGAAACCCTACAAGCCAGAAGAGAGTGGGGGCCAATATTCAACATCCTTAAAGAAAAGAACTTTCAAACCAGTCTCTCATATCCACCCTAAACTTCATAAGTGAAGGAGAAATAAAATCCTTTATGGACAAACAATTATTGAGAGATTTTGTCACCAGCAGACCTGCCCTACAAGAGCTCCTGAAAGAAACACTAAGCATGGAAAGGAACAAGTACCAGTCACTGCAAAAGCAAACCAGTTGGCAAAGACCAAAAATGTAATGAAGAGAATTAGTCAACTAATGAGAAAGAAAACCAGCGAGTAACAAAATGGCAGGACCAAATTCACACATAACAATATTAACATTGAATGTAAATGGCCTAAACGCATCAATCGATAGATATAGACTGGCAAACTGGATAAAAAGTCAGAACCCATCGGTGTGCTGCATTTAAGAAACCCATCTCACGTACAAAGACAACATAGACTCAAAATAAAGGGATGGAAGAAGATTTAGCAAGCAAATGTAGAATAAAAAAAAGGTTGTTGCAATCCTAGTCTCTGATAAAATGGACTTCAAACCAATAAAGATCAAAAGAGACAAAGAAGGACATTACATAACGGTAAAAGGATCAATCCAACAGGAAGAGCCAACTATCCTAAATATATACGCCCCCAACACAGGAACACCCAGATACATAAAGCAAGTTCTTAACAACGTAAAATGAGATTTAGACTCCCACACAATAATAGTGGGAGACTTCAATACTCCACTGTAAATATTAGACAGATCAACAAGACAGAAAAGTAACAAGGATATCCAGGACTTGAATGCAGAGCTGGACCAAGCAGATCTAATAGACATATACAGAACGCTCAACCCCAAAACCACAAAATATACATTTTTCTCAACACCACATTGCACTTACTCTAAAATTGACCACATCATTGGAAGCAAATCACTCCTCAGCAAATGCGAAAGAACAGAAATCATAACAAACTGTCTATCAGATCACGGTGCAATCAGACTAAAACTCAGGATCAAGAAACACACTCAAACTCGCACAATCACTTGGAAACTGAACAACTTGCTTCTGAATGTTGACTGGATAAACAATGAAATTAAGGCAGAAATAAAGATGTTCTTCGAAACCAACCAGAATTAAGACACAACTTACCAGAATCTCTGGGACACCTTTAAAGCAGTATTGAGAGGGAAGTTTATAGCAATAGATGCCCACCAGAGAAGACAGGAAAGATCTAAAATTGACACCCTATCATCAAAATTGAAAGAACTAGAGGAGCAAGATAAAAAAAAACTCAAAAGCTAGCAGAAGACAAGAGATAACTAAGATCAGAGCAGAACTGAAGGAGATAGAGACACAAAAAAAACCTTCAAAAAATCAGTAAATCCAGGAGCTGGTTTTCTGAAAATATCAACAAAATAGACAGACCATTAGCCAGATTAATAAAAAAGAAAAGAAGAAGAATCAAATAGATGCAATAAAAAACGATAAAGAGGATATCACCACTGATCCCACAGAAATACAAACTATCATCAGAGATTACTACAAACAGCTCTACTCACATAAACCAGTAAACCAAGAAGAAATGGATAAATTCCTAGACACTTGTACTCTACCAAAACTAAACCAGGAGGAAGCTGAAACCCTGAATAGACCAATAACAAGGGCTGAAGTAGAGGCAGCAATCAATAGCCTACAACCAAAAAAAGTCCAGGTCCAGACAAGTTCACAGCTGAATTCTACCAGATGTACAAAGAGGAGCTGGTTCCATTCCTTCTGAAACTGTATCAAACAATACAAAAGGAGGGAATCCTCCCTAACTCATTTTATGACACCAACGTCATCCTGATACCAAAACTAGGCAAAGACGCAACTGAAAAAGAAAACCTCAGGCCAATATCCATGATGAACATCGAGGTAAAAATTTTCAATAAAATACTGGCAAAGAGATCGCAACAGTACATCAAAAGCTTATCCATCACGACCAAGTAGGCTTCATCTTGGGGATGCAAGGCTGGTTCAAGAAACGCAAATCCATAAATGTAATCCATCACATAAACAGAAACAAAGACAAAAACCACATGATTATCTCAATAGATGCAGAGAAGGCCTCTGATAAAATTCAACAGCCCTTCATGCTAAAAACTCTCAATAAACTAAGTATTGATGGAACATATCATAAAATGATAAAAGCTATATATGACAAACCTACAGCCAATATCATACCGAATGGGCAAAAGCTGGAAGAATTTCCTTTGAAATCAGGCACTAGACAAGGATGCCCTCTCTCACCACTCCTATTCAACATAGTATTGGAAGTTCTAGATAGAGCAATCAGGCGAGAAAAATAAAGGTATTTGATTAGGAAAGGAGGAAGTCAAACTGTCTCTATTTGCAGATGACTTGATTGTATACCTAAAAGACCCCATCGTCGCAGCCCAAAATCTTCTGAAACTGATAATCAACTTCAGCAAAGTCTCAGGATACAAAATCAATGTGCAAAAATCACAAGCATTCCTATATGCCAATAACAGACAAACAGAGAGCCAAATCAAGAGCAAACTCCCATTCACAATTGCTACAAAGAAAAAACACCTAGGAATACAACTAAGAAAGGATGTAAAGGACCTCTTCAAGGAGAACTACAAACCACTGCTCAGTGAAATAAGAGAGGACACAAACGGATGGAGAAACATTCCATGCTCATGGTTAGGAAGAATCAATATTGTGAAAATGGCCATACTGCCCAAAGTAATTTATAGATTCAATGCTATCCCCATCAAGCTACCTATCACCCTCTTCACAGAACTGGAAAAAAACCACCTTAAGCTTCATATGGAACCAAAAGAGAGCCCGCATAGCCAAGTAAATTCTAAGCAAAAAGAATAAAGCTGGAGGCATCATGCTACCTGACTTCAAACTATACTACAACTCTACAGTAATCAAAACAGCATGATATTGGTACCAAAACAGAGATATAGACCAAAGAAACAGAACAGAGGCCTCAAAGGGAATGCCACACATCTAGAACTATCTGATCTTTGACAAACATAACAAAAACAAGCAATGGCAAAAGCATTACCATTTAATAAATGGTGTTGGAAAAATTGGCAAGCTATGATCAGGAAGAAGAAACTGGACCCCTTCCTGACACTTTACACTAAAATTAACTCTGGAGGGATTAAAGACTTAAGCATAAGACCTAACACCATAAAAACCCTAGAAGAAAACTGAGACAAAACCATTCAGGACATAGGCATAGGCAAGGACTTCATGACTAAACACCAAAAGCATCGGCAACAAAAGCCAAAATACACATATGGGATTTAATTAAACTCCAGAGCTTCTGCACAGAAAAAGAAACAATCATTAAAATGAACCAGCAACCAACAGAATGCGAAAAAATTGTTGCAATCTACCCCTCTGACAAAGGCTAATATCCAGAATCTACAAAGAACTAAAACAGATTTACAAGAAAAAAACAAACAAACAACCCCATCAAAAAGTGGGCAAAAGTTATGAACAGACATTTTTCAAAAGAAGACATATATGAGGCCAACAAACATATGAAAAAATGCTCATCATCACTGGTCATTAGAGAAATGCAAATCAAAACCACACTGAGATATCATCTCACACCAGTTAGAATGGCAATCATTAAAAAATGTGGAGACAACAGATGCTGGAGAGGATGTGGAGAAATAGGAACACTTTTACACTGTTGGTGGGAGTATAAATTAGTTCAACCATTGTGGAAGACAGTGTGGCGATTTCTCAAGGACCTAGAAATAGAATTTCCATTTGACCCAGCAATCTGATTACTGTGTATATATTTAAAGGGTTATAAATCGTTCTATTAAAAAGACACATGCACATGTATGTTCATTGTGGCACTGTTTACAATAGTAAAGATGTTGAACCAACCCAAATGCCCATCGATGATAGACTGGACAAGGAAAATGTGGCACATATTCACCATGGAATACTATGCAGCCATAAAAAATGATGAGTTCATGTCCTTTGTAGGGACATGGATGAACCTGGAGACCATCATTCTCAGCAAACTGACACAAGAACAAAATCAAACACCACATGTTCTCACTCAAAGGCAGGAGTTGAACAATGAGAACACATGGACACAAGGAGGAGAGCATAACACACTGGGGTCTGTTGGGGGGACTAAGAAAGGGACGAGCAGAGGTAGGGAGTTGGGGAGAGATAACATGAGGAGAAATACCAGATATAGGTGATGGGATGGAAGCAGCAAACCGCATTGCCATGTATATACCTATGCAACAATCCTGCATGTTCTTCACATGTACCCCAGAACCTAAAGTGCAGTAACATATATATGTATTTTAAAAATAAAATAAAAATAAAAAAAGAAATTCAATATCCTTTTATATAAAACTTTTAACAAACCACAAAAAAAGGTACAAGGGAATTTTCTTAACTTTATAAAGGGAAACTACAAAACAAAACCAAGAACAACAGAAACTTACAGCTAACATACCTAATGGTGAAAAACTAAAATTTTCCTCTAAAATCAGAAACAAGGCAAGAATGTTTACTCTCATACTTGAAGTCAGTATTATACTAGACATTCTAACCAATGCAAAGATAAAACAATAAAAGCCTTACAACTTGGAAAGGAAGAAATGAACTGTTCTTATTTTCAGAAGACATTAGTAAAAAATTCCATGAAACCTACGAAAAAGATATTTTACTAAATTAGTTTAGCAAGGTTTCAAGATACAATGTTAACAAACAAAATCCAATCAGATTTCTGTTTATTAGTAATAAATAATTTAGAGCAAAAGTTAATAAAATAATGACATTTAGAATAAATCCAAAGATATTAAACACAATTATAAATCTAACAAATGTGCAGAATCTGTTGCTAAAAGCCACAAAATCCTAATGAATAAAATCAGAGATAATGTAAATAAACAAACAGATATGCCATGTCCATAGATTGGAATACTCAACAGAGTTAAGAGTCAATTTTTCTCAAATTGATTCATAGATTTGGTGCTATTATAATTTTTAAGTGGAAATTCTACAGATATAGATTGATTATAAAACGTCCATGGAAAGGCAAATCAATTGGAATAGCCAAAACATTTTTTAAAAGAATAGCAAGGTAAAGGACACCCTATTCAACAAATGGTGTGAGATAATTAGCAACTCATATAGAAGAAAACAACTGGATCCTTATCTCTCACCCTATACAAAAATCAATGCAAGACGGATCAAAGACTTAAATCAAAGAGCTGAAACCATAAAAATTCTAGAAGATAACACTGGAAAAACCCTTCTAGACATTGGCTTAGGGAAAGACTTCATAACAAAGAACCCTAAAGCAAATGCAACAAAAACAAAAATAAATAAATGAACTTAATTAAACTAAAAACTTCCACACAGCAAAAGAAATAATCAGCAGAGTAAACACAAATCCTACAGAGTGGGAGAAAATCTTTGCAAACTATGCATGCAACTAAGGACAAATATTCAGATTCTACAAGAATCTCAAACAAATCATCAAGAGCAAAACAAACAAAACCATCAAAAAGTGGGTGAAGGACATGAATAGACAATTCTCAGAAGAAGAAGACGTATAAATGGTCAACAAGTTTATGGAAAAATGCTTAACATTACTAATGATCACAAAAAAAGCAAAACAAAACCACAATGCAATACCACCTTACTCCTGAGAAAATGGCCACAATTTAAAAATTAAAAAAAAAAAATAGGTGTTGGTGTGGATGTCATGAAAAGGGAACACTTTTACATTTTTGATGGGAATGTTAACTAATATAACCACTACAAAAAACAGTGTGGAGACACATGTTTATAGCAGCACAATTCACAATTGCAAAAATATGGGATTGGCCCAAATGCCCATCAATCAATGAGTGGATAAAGAAAATGTGATCTCTCTTTCTCTCTCTCTCTCTCTTTCTCTCTCTCTCTCTCCTTCTCTGTGTGTGTGTGTGTGTCACTGTCTCTATCTCTGTAGATAGATAGAGATATTTATATAGATATATAGAATTAGATACATATCTCTCTATGTACATAGATGGATACATATTTATATATATGATGAAATACTACTCAGTCTTAAAAAGGAATGAAATAATGGCATTCACAGCAACCTAGATGGAATTGAAGACCATTATTCAAAGTGAAGTAACTCAGGAATAGAAAACCAAACATTGTATATTCTCACTTATAAGTGGGAGTGGGAGCTAAGCTATGAGGGCACAAAGGCATAAGAATAACATAATGCACTTTGGGGACTTGAGGGGAGGAAATGGGAAAGGGAATGAGGGATAAAAGACTACACATTGGGTACACTGTACATGCTCAGGTGATGGGTGCACAAAAATCTCAGAAACCACTGCTAAAGAACTTATCCATGTAACCAAACAAGACCTGTTCCCCAAAACCCTATTGAAATTTTAAACAGAAAAAGAATACAAAATTGGATGACTCATACTATCTAATTTTAATAAGAGCTATAATAATTAAAAAGGTGTGTGGTGTTATTAATCAAAGGATAGACACAAATGTCAATGGAACAGAACAAAGAGTCCAGAAAAAGACCCACACAAATATGATCAATTGGGCTTTGACAAAAGTAAAAAGGTAATTCAATAGAAAAAGGATAATTTTTTCAACAAATTAGGTTGGAAAAATTAGACATCCATATGTAGGAAAAAAAAGATCCTCAACTAAGATGCCTTAGGTATGAATAAAAGGTATCCATAAAGAAAATACCATAAATTTTATTTTATCAAAATTAAAACATTTTTGTGTATAAGGCTTCATAAGACAATAAAAATGCCAGTTACAGACTGTGGGAAAAATATTGTATATCACAAATGCAATAAAAGACTAGTGTCCATAACCTTTCACCTTAAAAGATCCTAGCAAAGGATAAAGCAAATTAAGCCTAAATCTAAAGAAAGGAAGGAAACTAAAATTAAAGTTGAGTTTAAAAAAATTGAGAGTAGAGAAATAAGACAAAGTCAATAAAACCAAAAGTTATTTCTTTGAAAATATTGACAAAATTGACAAATCTTTAGTTACAATTACCAAGAAAAAGTAGAAATAATTCAAATTATTAAAATCAAGAATGAAAGGTGGAACATCACCACCAATCTTACAGAAGTGAAAAGAATGTATGAGAGAATACCATAAATAACTGTATGCTAATAAATTAGATAACTAATATGCAATGGAAATATTACTACAAAAACACAAATTACCTAAACTGACTCAATAAGAAACAAAAAATCTGAGCAGACCTATAACAAGTAAAGGGACTGAATCAGTAATCAAAAAACTTCTAAGAAATGAAAGCCAAGGACCATATGATTTCTGTAGTGAATTCTACTAAACATTTAAAGAGGAATTAACAATAATCCTTCTCAAACTCTCTTTAAAAACAGCATAGATATGTTATTGGTGTATAGGAATGCTTGTGATTTTTGCACATTGATTTTGTAGATTCCTCGAGAATCTAAAAATAGAAATACCATTTGACCCAGCAATCTCATTACTAGGTATATACCCAAACGATTATAAATCAATCTGTTATAAAGACACATGCACATGTAGGTTCATTGTGGCACAGTTTACAATAGCAAAGACCTGGAACCAACCCAAATGCCCATCAAAGATGGACTGGATAAAGAAAATGTGGTACATATATCCCATGGAATACTATGCAGCCATAAAAAAGGATGAGTTCATGTCCTTTACAGGGACATGGATGAATCTGGAAACCATCATTCTCAGCAAAATAACACAAGAACAGAAAACGAAACACCAAATGTTGTCACTCATAAGTGAGAGCTGAACAATGAGAACTTATGGACACAAGGAAGGGAACATCACACACTGGGGTCTGTTGAGGTTTGGGGGGCTAAATAAGGGATAGCAGTGGGTGGGGAGATTGGGGAGGAATAACATTAGGAGAAATACCTAATGTAGGTCACGGGGGGATGGAGGCAGCAAACCACCATGGCATGTGTATACATATGTAGCAAACCTGCAAGATCTGCACATGTACCCCAGAACTTAAAGTAAAATTAAAAAATAAATAAAATAAAATAAACAGCAAAAAAATAGCATAGATATGAACATTTATTAATTTATTTTATAGGGCTACTTTATCCTGATACCACAATTATATTGACATTTAAAAAATTATAGATCAATATTCTTTATAAATACAGATGCAAACATCTTTAACAAAATACTAGCAAAACAAATCCAGTAGTATATTTAAGAAATTATACATCATACACTATGACCAAGAAGAAATTTTATCCCAGAAGTGTAAGGTTTACTTTTAAAATTCTAAAATCAGTCAATGTAATACACTACATTAAGGAATGGAGAGAAAAAAGTACCTCAAAAGATGAAGAAGAATCGTTTGAAAAACTCCAATAGTCATGACAAACATCTCAAATAAAGGAAAACTTCCTCAACTTGAAAAAGAACACCTATGGAAAATCCACAGCTAATATCATACTTAATGGAGAAAAACTAAATGTTTTTCTGCCAAGAATAAGAAAAAGATCAAAATGTCCTATCTCACTACTTCTAATGAAAATTGCACTAAAAGTTTTATCCAGAGAAAATAGGCAAAAAAAAGTGCATTCAAACACCTGCACATAAATTTTCATAGCAGCATTTTTCATAATAGCTCAAAATTGGAAGCAGCCAAATATCTATCAACTTATAAATAAACTATATATATATAATATATATAATGAATATATATATTTTCATACAATGAATATATATATAATGAATACATATATATTCCTACAATGAATATATATATATACCCATACAATGAAATGTTGTTTGGCAATAAATATAAATGAAGTACTGCCTTTTGGCTAAGATCAAGTGTAGAAACCTGAAAATATTGTTATGTGTTAAAAGCCAGGCACCCCCCAAAAAAATACTATATGATTCCATTTATGAAAAATACTTTTCATTTCTCTTGTTTTTGCTTTTCTGTTTTCCAAAGAATAGCTTACTATTTGGAGGGTAGGGGAGAAATAGTATTATTATGTCCTGAACTTTGATGTGTATTTTTCTATAATGTACCAAGAGTTACATCCTCAGTTGAAAAAATGATGCCCCTTTCCTCTCATATTTTTTTCATTACAGCTAACAGGTTTTGTTTCTCTAATTTCTCAATAATTTTAATATTAGGGATTCCATAATTATTACAAGAGGGAAGGAAGGAATCTCTGGAGATCAGGCTGTTAGAGAAGAACACACAATTTGTTATACAGAACGTAACTATTAATGGGAAAAGGGATTCTATTAGTAAAATGCAAGGAAGATAACACTTAACAGCTAGAAATTTTCTGCATACCATCTCCGTTTCTATTTTAAATTTTATAATGGAAATTCAGTGTGTTTTCGAGTTGATTATATTTGTTAACTGAATTTGCACTATAAATTTGTTATTACATTATGTGATATCATAATAAATAATTTTCTGTGTCCATGCCAAGTTCATGAACTCTACATTATTCCCTGATATATCACATATCTACTAGCTCATATGAAATATATGGGCATTATTTCTTTTCTAAGAAATATACCAAAATCCTATCCCCCAATTCATAGTGGTGCTCTAAATATTTTTCTTAGTGTCACACAGAACCTGATAAAATAAAAATTGAATGCTAACCATGGTTAAGTGAATAAACATGTAATTTAAAGGAATTTATGTAGAGCTTATTTGCTAAATTGAATATTGATCTTAAAAATATTAAAGGATACCATTAGAAAAAGTAATTAGACACAATTAAATCAAAATATACTATTGGAAATTTTTAAAATCTAACTTTAAACACTAAAATAGTGTAATTACTACTAATTCTCTTCAATTATTTCACAAATACTTATAGAGTGGGTATGGTATGGAAGGTACTATGTAAGAACTGCGTAAGATTTCAAGATGAGTAAGATAAGATCCTGCCCTCTAGAGCTTATAATATAGAAGCAGAGATAGGACATGAACAGAAACAGTCACTGTACTTGAAAGTACAATGTACCAAACAGCAAAACATAAGTACAGATAAACTGCTATGGATATTTCTTATCTCAGGAACTCATTCTACTGCCTTAATGTAACAGGTAGATAGGCTGTCTTTTCCTTACATGCATTTAATACTAATATTATACTCCTTTACTCAAATCATAATCTGAGAAATTAATTTAAGAGAATAATCAACAGAAGCTAGGCATTATATCTATACCAGGAAAAAGTAGAAAGACACTTATATGCTAAATAAATCAGAAATAATTAAATTATTACACAATGATTTGAAGTAGGATGAAATCATTATGTGATGTTGTTCAATTAAGTATAGACGTAGGAAGCATAACTTTAAATATAAACCAGATATTAGTTTTATTAGGATAGTGAGACCATGGGAATTATTTGGGAGGCAATCTTTAATGTTGCAATATTTTTACAGTGGAAGAAGTAAAATAAACTGGCATTTATTTATTGAGGCATCACATCAAAATATTCTGTTTTCCACATTACACAGAAAAATTAAAAGATTAATTACCAGGGAAGCATTGCTTCTATACTCAACTGCACATCTGTATTGATGGTGCAGTTCACACAGTCCATCTAGATTATGATTAAGACGGAAGCACCTAGCAACCAGACATTATAAGGTTGTGACATGACATTCCTTAGAGTTCTCCAAACAGTTCCAAGAGCATTTACACTTTGCTGGCAACACATGTCCTTAAGATGGATAGTCATGAAGCTAAACAACCTCAGGTTATTACTGGTTTTTTACAAAAATTACAACATCTGCTTTCTTTTAACTATGTCCTTCCCTCTACATTCATTGAAAGAAAAGAAAAATAATATGTTTATATCTTGTCCAGTTTAGCAGATGAATAAACATTAATCATTATACTAATAACTAGAAACATGTTAATACATAAAATTATTAAAATTTCATATTACATCTCTTTTCACTAATTGTACTCCCAACAGGCTTATGTAATAAAAGTTGCCTTCAAGCCAACTCCTAATGTCTACAGTCACATGGATTGGTTGTCCACATTTCTTCCTCTTAAAGTTTTATTTTATGATTTGGAAAGCATTACTTACTGAGCCAACTTTTCATTAAATACTAATTATTTTCTCAGCCAGCCCCCAGAGGGAAGGTAACTTTATTGCAATACATGAATACATGAAATTTGCAGATATTTGCAGGCAAGCCCCTGCAACTATCTCATAGTTCACTGCACCAAATTTTTGTACCATGAAGAATAGTTTCTCTATTCTTCATCCAGTCTAGAGTTCTCTAGAGGCTGACAAAAAAAATGTTTTTTAAAGGAAGAAATATTGTGTATCACACCTAAACCTAAAAACTCAAAGCATGTTAAAATACATTTTCTTTTCCACAGCAAGAAGTAGACAGCAGTTTACTATGAGTAGATTTTTTAAAACTAGTACACTTTCTCCAATTTTCTACATTCAATCATAGAAAGATCAGGGCAAACTGACATTTTATTTATGTACCTCACATTTGTATTTAATTATTTACTAATTCATTCATTTAATCACTATTTATTGAGTGCTGACTATGGGTAAAAACACTCTGCTAGTCACTAGGAACACATTGCTAAACCAAAAGAAGACAGTTTCTACCTTCATAGAGATGAATACAGACATTAAGGAACCAATTTCAGAATTGCTTATTTAAATACATGCTGTGAAGAAGAACTACAGATTTTTGATAGCATGTAACTGAGGTGGTTTTGAAAGATTCCCTCTGAGAAAAAATAGCATATATTCTGAAATATGAGAACAAACAAACCTAAGCAAGGTCAAGCTGAGAATGAGGAGATAGGAAAAAGGCAACAAAGGACATTTCAGATGAGAAAACAGCATGTGCAAAGGCTCCAAGGAAGAAAGAAGAAAGAAGGGAAAAAGAAGGAAGGAAGGAAAAAAAGATAAAGAAAGAAGAAAGAAAAGAAAGAGAAAAGAAAGAAAAAAGAAATGAAAGAAAGAAAGAATGAAAGAAAAAGAGAGAAAGAGAGAAAGAAAGGGAGAGGACAGGGAGGGAGGGAGAAAAAAAGGAAGAAAGGAAGTCAGCCATCTTGAACCCACCCCCCAAACTGGAGATGGGAGGGTGGGTTCAAGATGGCTGACTAGAAGCATTTTAGGCCTGCTGCTAAACTTAGAAGAACCCAAGTAGTGTATAGATAGTTACACTTTGAGTTTATTTTCCAAGAGAGAACACTGAATACAACAGGAAAGTGACAGGAGATACCAAAAGTGGGAGTGGGCAGGTGGGAGAAGAGGCAACCTCCTTGGCCAGGACTGGCTTCAAGCCTGGAGTGACTTCTCAACACAGAGAAGGGATAAGTAAAAGACTTCCAGCAGCCCATATCCCCACCATGTAATCATGCAATTCTGGCCTAGGAAGATGCCCTCATTTCTCTCAACCCCTGAAACAATGTAGGAAGCTACTGGGAGACTGTGGGATGGAATTCCTCCAGGGAAGGAGCTCATACTATGTCTCACACCCTTTCTAAAACCTATGCAACTATAGCAAGTTGTCATTTTCAAAACTAGCTCTGGCACTGCACACTGTTCTGGGACCCAGCGGCACTGGGAATGAGGCATTACTGAAACCCAGGCTATCATTGCTGGGACAGCAGAGCAAGCCTGGAGCACTCCCACAGCCAGAGCTAGAAAGCAAGCAAGGACTAGGCAGCAGTTGCCAGTCATGGGAAGCAAGTGCTTAGCTGCTGGGATCTAAGATGGGGATGCGAGCATGGTGTGAATTGCCACTGGGACTTGGTCATAAACTGGGCATAGGATCCTGTAGCCAGAGCAAGAGATAAGCCCTGAAGGGACTGGGGTGTGAAGGGGATCCATGTCTCCCACATATCAGCTGAGACCATAGAGGGAGGCCCCAGTCTCTGCAGTCACAGTGCCTCAGCTTTGCTGCTATTGCCCCTTACCCAAGCACTGCTCCTGAAACCTAAGGATCACCCCACCCTGGCCCTCCACATCTGCTGCCCACTTTTACCATGGCAGGAGGTTGGGGGACACCTAAGTACAAGCCCACACAGCCCAGCTTTGGCTCCCTCAAGACAATGCAGATAGTCTGGGGTCCTGGGGATCACTCAACCTAATCCACCACTTTGGGTACCTGAGCACTACTCCTAGGGGCCTGAGGTCAGACCTAACCTCCCAGCTGCTACCACCTCAGCTGGTAGCTACCTGCAAGTTCCACCTGTGGGCCTGAAGACTCACTCAGCCCCCTCACAGCCACAGCCAACAGCAACACACACACCACTTGAGACTCAGAAAATTTTCCCATCATTGCTACTATCATCATCCAAACCACACCAACTGCCAGAGATGTGAGTACTTACCTGCCTGTCTGATCCACTGTTGTCATTATCAGCATTCAAGCATGCCACCTGGAGACCCAATAGACCCACCAGTAACTGCCAACACAGATGCCACTGGGGCACAAAGGTAGGCACACTCAGCCTATGGCTGCCACTGCTGGGGCCTGAAGACCACCCCACTTGGTATCCTAGTCTCCAGCACAACTTTACCGTGGCCTCCATAATAGCCACACCATAACCCACCAAGGAAATCACAGACACCACTAATATCAACGAAATCATACAGAGGGACTACACTAGTGAACACATCCAGGATCAGAGCCTACACCATAGATATATCTTCAGAAAAAGGTCCTCCCCCAATGAAAATATATTCAAAAATAGTAAGAATTGACTGTTATAACAGATGTGCAAATGTCAATGTATATAAAAACAAATGAAGCATGAAAAAGCAAGGAAATATAACACCTCCAAAGAAATACAATAATTCTCCAGTAATAAATTATAATCAAAATGAAATCTTCAAAATCCCAGATAAAGAACTAAAAATATTGATTTTAAAGAAGCTCAGTGAGATCCAAGGGAATTCTGAAAAACAATACAAAAAAAATCAGAAATATAATTTGGGTTATGAGTGAGAATTTTTCTGAAGAGATGGATATTTTTAAAAGAATCAAATAGAAATTCTTGAACTGAAGAATTTATTGAAGGAAATTCAAAATGCATTTGAAAGCTTCAACAATAGATTAGGTTACATAGAAGACAGAACCTCATAACTTTAAGACACCTTTTAATATAAAAGAAATCTGGGAAAAACAAGAATGAGCAAAGCCATTTGAGACAACATAAGGTGACTGAATATATAAATTATTGATCTCCCTGAGAATGAAGAAACAAAGAAAGGATTAGAAAGCATATTTAACAAAATAATGGATGAAAACATCCTAAGTCTAGCAAGAGATTTAGACATTTATATTCAGGAGGTTCAATCCCCAGACAGATAAATACAAAAATATTTTCCCTAGGGCA
>PVKP010035793.1:0-22994 GCA_004027715.1 Plecturocebus donacophilus | reverse complement strand
AAATAAAATATTGGTTGGCTGCTTATTTGTTATTTTCATCCCCTATTCCTTCCTGTCTCCATTGTTAAGCACAATTATTGGCATAAAAGAGGTTTTTAATACCCATTTTTAGACTGTATTCTAGCCTGGGCAATAAAACAAGAATCCCATTCTCTCTCCCTCTTTCTCTTCCTTTTTCTCTCTTTCATTCTTTTTTTTTTCTTTCTTTTGCTGTTTATTTCTTTCTCCTTTTCTTTTTCTAAAAAAAAAAAAAAAGAAGAAAAGAAAAAGGAAAATAAAAAGAAAAAAAATCTGTAACTGAATCATTTGCATCTTGAGACTATGATCAGTGATGCAGTAATTTCACTTCATGGTGATAACGTGTTTTCAATGACAACAAAGATTACCTACGAAGGTAATTTCAGGTGGTGTTAAAATTTCAAACTGTAGCCAGGCACAGTGGCACACACCTGTAGTCCTAGCTACTCAGGAGGGTTCCCTGAGCCCAGGAACCCGAGGCTGCAGTGAGCTATGACGGTACCACTGCACTCCAGCCTTGGCAACAGTGATACCCCCCAGTCAAAAGGAAAGAAAAATCAAACTGGGCAGAGGTAACTTATTTAGAAAGCATTTTTTATTCGTTTCTTGATCTGAGGGCTGGCTACATTTGCCTTCATGTGTACATATTCAACAGGCTGTGCAATTTGTGCACTCTATTTTTTTTTTTTTTTAGACAGAGGCTTGCTCTGTCACCTAGTCTGGAGTGCAATGGCACGATCTCGGCTCACTGCAACCTCCACCTCCCTGGTTCAAGCAATTCCCCTGCTTCAGCCTCCCAGGTAACTGGGATTACAGGCGCAAGCCACCATGCCCAGCTAATTTTTTTGCATTTTTAGTAGAGATGGGGTTTCATCATGATGGGCAAACTGGTCTCCAAATCCTGATCTTGTGATCCACCCACCTCAGCCTCCCAGAGTGCTGGGATTACAGGTGAGAGCCACTGTGCCCAGCCAGTTTTTACACTTTCTATAAAAGGTTTGCTAAAAATGGGCTGGGTCCCATGGTTCATGCCTGGCATCCTAGCACTTTGGGAGGCCAAGGTGGGAGGGTTGCTTGAGCCCAGGAGTTTGAGATCAGCCTGGGCAACACAGTGAGACCACGTCTCTATAAAAAATAAACATTAAAAAATTAGCTGGGCCAGGCGCAGTGGCTCGGTGCCTGTAATCCCAGCACTTTGGGAGGCCAAGGCAGGTAGATCATCGGAGGTCAGAAGTTTGAGATCATCTGGCCAACAGGGTGAAACCCTCGTCTCTACTAAAAATATGAAACCCTGGTCTCTACTAAAAACACAAAAATTAGCTGGGCGTGGTGGCACCTGCCTGTAATCCCAGCTACTTGGGAGCTGAGACAGGAGAATCACTTGAACCCAGGAGGTGGAGGTTGCAGTAAGCCAAGATTGCGCCATTGTACTTCGGCCTGGGCATGGAGTAAAACTCTGTGTCAGATAAAAAAAAAACAGTTAGCTGGACCTGGCGGTGTGCACTTGTAGTCCCAGACACTCGGGAGGCTGAGGTGAGAGGATCACTTGTGGCCAGGAATTTGAGGGTACAGTGAGCTATGACTGCACTACTGCACTCCAGCCTGGGTAAGAGTGAGACTCTATCTCCAAAACAAACAAACACAAAACACCACCACCAGCAACAAAACAGAACACACAAAAACCCCCAACATTTGCTAAAAATGATTAAAGCAAGAAACACAGAGATACTAGTCCATAGAAGGAAACAAAAAGGTGTCCAAAAACTTCCCTCAAAGCCATCAAACAAAAGATGGGACTATTTTAAAATAGAAGAATCTGTGAAAATGATTAAGAGTTAGCTTTTAAGTATCTCCTCAGCAGATTCTCAAATTGTATAGTTTTTTTTGAGGCCAGAGACCTTTTTATATTGCCTGGAAAATTCTGCACAAAAAATACCTCTGTGAATCATGATACCAGTTTGTTTTTGGTTCATCCAGAGTATACTTTTGCTGGACTATATTTATAATAAGCCATTATTCTTTTCGTTTTTTTTTTATGGCTCTGGACTGGGATCAGCTATGCGGTCCTCCCTTAGGGAGCTCACGCCTCTGCCGTCAGATGGTGGATGGGCTGGGTCATCTGAGGCTTCTTCCATCCTACTCTAGCAGCTGAAGTGGAGAGACTCGAACAGCTGGCGCTCCTTAGACATTTCTATTTTCACGTGGTCTGTCCAGCTAAAATGTGTACTTTTGTAAATAAAGCAAATAATGCACCTTTTTTTTTTGGAGACAGAATCTTGCTGTCGCCCAGGCTGCAGTGCAGTGGCGCGATCACGGCTCACTGCAACCTCTGCCTCCCTGGTTCAAGTGCTCCTCCTGTCTCAGCCTTCCGAGTAACTGGGATTACAGGTGCACGCTACCACGCCAGGCTGATTTTTTTATTTTTAGTAGAGACGGGGTTTCACCATGTTGGCCAGTCTGGTCTCCAACTCCTGACCTCAAGTGATCCTCCCACCTTGGCCTTCCAAAGTGCTGGGATCACAGGCGTGAGCTACTGTGCGTGGCCCAAATAATATACTTTCATCTTCAAGGTTCATTGTATTGAATGGGTTCTACTAACACAGCAGCCTCAATAAGCTGTCTTCATTTTATAAAGTATTGTTTTTACTTTATTAATATTACTTTTTATTAACTGTATCTGCTTTAAATGTAGCAATTTTATTTCAATTGATTTTAAATCTCTTGTGTGTGTGTGTGTGTGTGTGTGTGTGTGAGATGGAGTCTTACTCCGTCACCGAGGCTGGAGTGCAATAGCGTCATCTCAGCTCACTGCAATCTCTTCCTCCCAGGTTCAAACAATCTTCCTGCCTCAGCTTCCCAAGAAGCTGGGATTACAAGCGTGTGCCACCACACCCAGCTATTTTTTGTATTTTCAGTACAGATGGGGTTTCACATGTTGGCCAGGCTGGTCTTGAACTCCTGACCTCAAGTAATCCTCCCACCTTGGCCTCCCAAAGTGCTGGGTTTACAGGCCTGAGCCACCGCACCCGGCCTTAATTCATTTTTATCAATTTTATCCACAACATCTTTGGAACTTTTGTTTTTCTTTTTAAATTTTAATTCTTCTTCCTTTTATTTTTCTTTTTTAATTCTTCTCCCTTTTCTTATTCTTTCTTCTTCTTCGTCTTTTGAGAGGGAGTATCGCTGGGTCCCCCAGGCTGGAGTGCAGTGGCGCGATCTCAGCTCACTGCAACCTCCGCTTCCCAGGCTCAAGCGATTCTCTACAGGCATGCGCCACCATGCCCGGCTAATTTCTGCATTTTTAGTAGAGACAGGGTTTCACCATGTTGCTGGGGCTGGTCTCGAACTCCTGAGCTCAAGTGATCCACCCGCCTCGGCCTCCCAAAGTGCTCGGATTACAGTCATGAGCCATGAGCCACTGCGCCCGGCTGCTGTTACTATAAATTCGATTTTTCTTTTCTATAATTTCATGTAAATGGAATCATATAGTGTACCAGTTATTAATCTACGACCTCATTGTTTTAGGCGAAACTGGAGTTTGGTTCTAGCCCGCCCAGGGACGCTGTTAAAAAGAAAAAAAAGGGGGCGGGGGTGGGCGCGGTGGTTCACGCCTGCACTCCACCTGGACAAGAGCGAAACTCCGTCTTAAAAAAAGGAAAAAAAAAAAAGAGTTTGGCCCTTTAAATCCTTTTCCTTTGCTGACTGACATGATGCTAAATTTTTCCAGTAGAGGGCGCCGGAGAGACGTTGCAGGAGGAAAGGGTTTGGCTTCGTTTCCAGACTTGGCTCCTGCAGGGCCGCTACTCCCGCAGCCAGCACGCTTCTCCAGCTCCGACTCCCACGTGCGTGCGATTTCTTCATGTCAGGAAGTTTCTCTGGCACATGGCTCCTGAAACATGGCAGTCGGCAGCACCCACCTCGGCTGAGACACTTCCCTGTGCGCTGCTTTCTCCAGCATCCTGCTGGATGGACTTCTCCGCATTCCAGTGGGCCGCACCACAGAGTTGCCTTTGTCCTTCATTGAGCCATGGCCAAGAATACGCCAGCAGGGTCACGGTCTCAGCCTGGGCCTCTCATCTTTCTCGGCTATCTTAGGCTTAGGAGGAGTGGCTGCTCCTTGTATCTGCTATTTCTGTTTTAAAAATATACATAATTTTAAAATAGAGATGGGATCTTACTATGTTGCCCAGGCTGGTCTCCAACTCCTGGGCTCAAGTGATCCTCCCACCTTGGTGTCCTGAAGTGCTAGGATTACAGGGGATGACAGGTAGGAACCACTGGGCCCGACTACGTAGCTGCTATTTCTACTTTCTTTCTTTCTTTTTTTTTTTTGAGATGGAGTCTCACTCTGTTGCTGTTGCCCAGACTGGAGTGCAGTGGCACAATCTAGGCTCACTTCAACCTCTGCCTCCTGGGTTCAAGTGATTCTCCTAGCTCAGCCTCCTGAGTAGCTGGGATTACAGGCGTGAGCCACCACGCCTGGCTAATTTTGGGATTTTTATTAGAGACGAGGTTTCACCATGTTGGCCAGGCTGATCTTGAACTCCTGACTGCAAGTGATCTGCTCGCCTTGGCCTCCCAAAGTGCTGGGATTACAGGCGTGAACTACCGTGCCCAGCCAATTTTTGTATTTTTAATAGATATGGGGTTCCACCATGTTGGCCAGGCTAGTCTTGAACTCCTGACTTCAGGCAATCTGCTCGCCTCAGCCTCTCAAAGTGCTAGAATTACAGGCGTGGGCCACTGCGCCCAGCCTCAACATTCTTTTTATTCATTCATTCATTCATTCATTCATTCATTCATTTGAGATGCAGTCTCACTCTGTCACCCAGGCTGGAGTGCAGTGGCGCGATCTTAGCTCACTGCAACCTCTACTTCTGGGTTCAAGCGATTCTCCTGTCTCAGCCTTCCAAGTAGCTGGGAGTACAGGCATGTGCTATCACACCCGGCCAATTTTTGTATTTTTAGTTGAGATGGGGTTTCACCATGTTGGTCAGGCTGGTCTTGAACTCCTGACCTCAGGTGATCCAACTGCCTCAGCCTCCCAAAGTGCTGGGATTACAGGCCTCAGCCACCGAGTCTGGCTTCAACGTTCTTAATTATTTCTGAACAAGTGGCCTTGCATTTTCATTTTGCAATGGGCCCTGCAAATTATGTAGCTAGTCCTGGGAACACTTAGGTTTGCAAAGATGTTCTAAACAGAACAAGAACAGGATACTATAAAAGGAAGAATGTCCACAAGAAGAAAAAGAAATTCAAAGAAATGAATTGGATGAGTTACTAAGAAAAATGCTGCTTTCAAAAGGGAAAAAATGAAAGCTATGAGAAACTCTAGGAAAAACATAAGACTGTATCTGTGTTACAGCTATTTGATGAAGTTCACTCAAAAGGAATCCTTTTGACCTGGAGGCTAGGGGCATTCTCTTCACATTGGCTTCACTTACGGGTTTTCATGGGAAAAGGACTCAATGTTGCTAGGACGAGTGGAAATCTATATGCAAAAGATGGATTTAGACCATTACCTCATACCAGAATCAACTTGAAATTAATCATGCATCTAATTTAAGAATTAAAACGATAAAACTTTGAGAAGAAAACAGGAGAAAATCTCATGCTCTTGCGTTAGGCAGAGATTTTTTAGCTCCAACACCAAAACTATGATTCATAAAAGAAAAAATGGATAAATTAGACATTATCATCAGTTAAAACTTTTACACTTGCACATTATAGATAGGATAAAGGACTTGCATGTAGAATATATAAAGAACTCTTAAAAATTCAATGAGATAAACCAGTTAAAAAGTGGATAAAAGGCTGGGAGCAGTGGCTGACGCCTATAATCCCAGCACTTTGGGAGGCCGAGGTGGGTGTGAGGGACTATGTTAACTTCTCTTCCCGGGTCCACAAGGGGCGTGGTGTCAAAGGCAAGAACTTCCCAGCGCCGGGAACCTAGAGTTCTTATGTCGAACTTTCTCAGGCGCCGGGGCTAGTCAAATTCCAGGTGAGCTTCCTTTGTTCAGAAAGCCCGCCAAAAGCCCTGGAAGGAGGGACTCTGCTGTGGTCCCAAGCAACCAATCTGGGATCAGAGTCAGGCATCAATCACTCCAGAGGAAGTCTGAAAGAACTCCTCTCATTGGAAAAGAACATGAATGGGGCGGGAATAAGTTCAAAGTTAAAACCCCACTGCCCCTTATCTGTGTGGACTTCTCTGATCCCCTCCCATGGTAACGTGGGAGCTGCGTCTCCCTCTCTACCTGTGCGCATTTCCCTCTGGGATTCCCTCTCACAACAGCGTGGGAGCTCTCTCTGCTTCTCTCTCTGCCTAATAAACCGCTCTCTGCAAAACTCTTTGGGTCCCATATTATTTAACCGGTACGTTCACCGTGGCCAGGGCCTCTCTCTCATTCCTGGGGCGAGGGAGCCCAAGAACCTGGGGCACATTAAATGGGGGGGAGCTGAGCCCGGCCCCATCCTGTGACCTGGTTACAGGTGGATCACCTGAGGTCAAGAGTTCGCGACCAGCCTGGCCAACATGGTGAAACCCCGTCTCTACTAAAGATACAAAAATTAGTCTGTAATCCCAGCTACATGGGAGGCAAGAGAATCGGTTGAACCTGGGAGGCGGATGTTGGAGTGAGCTGAAATCATGCCATTGCACTCCAACCTGGGCAATAAAACTCTATCTCGAAAAAAAAAAAAAAAAAAAAAAAAGAATTGAGTAGATATTTCACCAAAGAACATAAACAAATGAGTAATGAGCACATGAAGTGATGCTCCACATCATTAGTCATTAGGAAAATGCTAATTTTTTTTTTGAGATTGGGTCTTGCTCTGTTGCTGCAGCTGGAGTGCGGTGGCATGATCTTGGCTCACTGCAGCCTCAACCTCCCAGGCTCAAGCGATCCTCCCACCTCAGCCTCCCCAGTAGCTGAGACTACAGATGCACCCACTACCATACGCAGCTAGTTTTAAAATTTTCTGTAGAGATGGAGTCTCCTTCTATTGCCCAGGCTGGTCTTGAACTCCTGGAATCAAGGGATCCTCCTGCCTTGACCTCTCAAAGTGCTGGGATTATGGGCGTGAGCCACCATGCCCAGCTGGGAAATGCCAATGAAATTCACAGAGGCAGCACTTCACACTCACTACCCTGGCTATTATTCAAACTGATGACGCTGACGGGTGTAGTCAAGAACATGAAGAATCTGGAACCCTCAGACTTCCCTGGTTGGGATATAAAATGTACAGCCACCTTGGAAAACCATTAGTTTCTTTAAAAGTTGAAGCCAGGTATGGTAGCTCACGCCTGTAATCACAGCACTTTGGGAGACCTGAGGTCAGGAGTTCAACACCAGCCTGGCCAACATGGTGAAACCCTGTTTCTACTGAAAACACAAAAATTAGCTGGGCATGGTGCTGGATGCCTGTAATCTCAGCTATCCGGGAGGCTGAGGCAGGAGCATCATTTGAACCTGGGAGGAGGATGTTGCAGTGAGCCAAGATTGCACCACTGCACTCCAGCCTGGGTGACACAGCAAGACTCTGTCTCAAAAACAAAGAAAAACGTGTAGTGGCCCACACTTGTAATCTCAGGAATTTGGGAGGCTGAGTCCAGGAGTTCCAGGCTGCAGTGAGCTATGAATGCACCACCACACTCCAGCTTGGGTGACAGAATAAGACCCTATCTCTAAAAAATAAAAAAAAAAATTAAAAAGTTAAGCTTGGTATGGTGGCTCATGCCTGTAATCCCAGCTCTTTGAGAGGCTGAGGTGGGCGGATCACTTGAGGTCAGGAGTTCAAGACCAGCCTGACCAACATGGAGAAACCCCATCTCTACTAAAAACACAAAACTGGCCAGGTGTGGTGGCACATGCCGGTAACCCCAAGCACTTGGGAGGCTGAGGCAGGAGAATCGCTTGAACCTGGGAGGCGGAGGTTGCAGTGAGCCAAGATCATCCCATTGTACTCCAGCCTGGGCAACAGAGCGAAACTCCATCTCAAAAACAAAAAACAAACCAAAAAAAAAAGTTAAACAGGCCGGGCGTGGTGGCTCACACCTGTAATCCAAGCACTCTGGAGGCCAAGGCGGGCGGATCACCTGAGGTCGGGAGTTCAAGACCAGCCTGACCAACATGGTGAAACCCTGTCTTGAAAAAAAAAAAAAAAAGTTAAACAAACTTACATGAGATCCAGCAATTCTACAACTAGATTATCTAAGAGAAATGAAAACATACCTCCTTCCTCTAAGCAAACAACTCATATGCGAGCGTTCACAGCAGCATTATACATTTGGACACACTCCGAATGTCTATCAGCTGATGAATGGATAAATAAAATGCACCAATAGAAAATTCCACAAAACAAAATATTGTTCAGCAATTAAAAAGGAATAAACATGCCATAGTATGAAAAACACCAAAGCAATATGCTACATCCAAGAGGCCAGATGCAAAAGGCCACATATTATATGAAGTAATTCTATGAAATGACCAGAAAAGACAGATCTATTTGATGAGAAAGTAGATTCGTAGTTGCCTGGGGCTAGGCTGGGAACAGAGTGACTGCAGATAGGCACGAGGGATATTTTGGGGGGTGATGGAGATGCTTTTTGTCATGGTGGTGATGGTTGTACAACTCTGTAAAGTCACTAAAAACCACGAAGTTGTCCACTTTCAAAGGGCTGAATTTTTTGGTATGTAAATTACGCCTCAAAAAAGCAGCTTTCAAAAAACACTGCAAACTTTGCAATTAAAGCATGTAGGGCTTAAATATGGAAACAGAACAGACTGTAGATGTTTCCACCTTGACAATGTAAAGGCAAATGTACATCTGGGTGCGATGGCTCACGCCTGTTAATCCCGGCACTTTGGGAGGCTGAGATGGGATGATCGCTTGAGCCCACGAGTTCAAGACGAGCCTGGGCAACATAGTGAGACCCTTCCTGCCCCCGTCTCTACAAAAAAATTAGCAGGCATGGTGGCAGGTGTGTGGAGTCCCAGTTATTTGGGAGGCTGAGGTGGAAGGATTCCTTGAGCTCAGAAGCTGAGGTTACAGTGAGCCAAGATCCTGCCACGGCACTCCAGCCCGGATGACAGAGTGAGACCCTGTCTCAAAAAAAAAAGAAAAGAAAAGAGCAAACAGTGCAATGTCACTGCAATTCACTAAAAATACTATCAAAGGGAACTCCCATACATTCCTGGTGGAATCCGTTTGGAATCACTTTGGAAACTGTTGGACATTTTTTTTTTTTTTTGAGACTGAGTCTCACTCTGTTTTCCAGGCTGAAGTGCAGTGGCATGATCTCAGCTCACTGCAACCTCCGCCTTTCAGGTTCAAGTGATTCTTGTGCCTCAGTCTCCCAAGTAGCTGAGATTATAGGCACGTGCCACCATGCCGAGCTCATTTTTTTATTTTTATAGAAAAAGGGATTCACCATGTTGGCCAGGCTGGTCTTGAACTCCTGACCTCAAATGATCTGCCCACCTCGGCCTCCCAAAGTGCTGGGATTATAAGCATGAGCCACCGTGCCCGACCCTTTCTCTCTGTGTGTGTGAGGATGTCCCCTCTGCAAGATGGGAAATGTGCAGGTCCACATCTCTCTTCCACAATCTGTGTGTTCAAAAGCTCAGAAAACCAAAAGCTTTTCCCAGACCCATTTGGTGGCAGGAGCTGACTTGAGCTGTCATAAGGTTTGGTGTAGTCTTTGGCTGTCCTCCAAGAATGAACCTGCATTTCACTGAAGGCATATTAGTGGTTGATCACACAAATGCTCCTCAGCCTTACTAGGGGTCTAGTCTAATGTTACATATCAAATGGGCTCTGTACGACGTGCTTAATATTCAAAGTCTAGGCTGGGCACAGTGGCTCTCGCCTGTAATCCCAGCACTTTGGGAGGCCGAGGTGAGCGGATTACTTGAGGTCAGGAGTTCAAGACCAGCCTGGTCAACGTGGTGAAACGTGGTGAAACCTCATCTCTACTAAAATACAAAAATTAGCTGGGCATGGTGGTGCGTGCCTATAATCCCAGGCATTCGGGAGGTTGAAGCAGGAGGATGGCTTGAACCTGAGAGGTGGAGGTTACAGAGATGGGGCCACTGCACTCCAGCCTGGGTGACAGAGGAGACTCCATCTCAAAAAAAAAAAAAGTTCAAAGTCTAGATTCCCAAATGCATCTGGTTCCAAGAGTTTTGGATCAGAGATGATGGACCTGTAATAACCCCTGTCCCTCACAGTTGTGGGGAAATTTCATGAGATGAGGGCCTGACCCTTGACAAATGTTTGCTGCCACTGTGAGGAGTTGCTATGATTAGCATCGAACGCCCATCTATGGGATGGAGGAGTCCACGTGGGCACCTCCATCTGCTGCGACCAGAGACTAGAAGAATGTGGGATAACGACAGGCGTGCGTAGGAAATAACATGGCGAAACACAGCAGGACAAAAACTGAACCTCTGGCACGATCGTTCGATGAATTTTCAAAAGGAAAAAGAAAATACCAAGTTCCAAATCTATCCCTAGAAAAAGAGTGGTGACTGGGCGCGGTGGCTCATGCCTGTAATCCCAGCACTTTGGGAAGCCAAGGCTGGAGGATGGTTTGAGCCCAAGAGTTTGAGACCAGTCTTGGTAACAAACAAACAACATTAAAAAAATTAGCCAGGCACGGTGGTGTGCGCCTGTGGTCCCAGCTACTCGGGAGGCTGAGGTGGGAGGATCACTTGAGCCTAGGAAGCTGAGGCTGCAGTGAGCTGAGACTGTGCCACTGTACTCCAGCCTGGGTGGGAGTGAGACCCTGTCTCAATTAAAAAAAAGAAGAAAAGAAAAAGAAAAAGGAAGGAGCCAGGTGCAGCAGTTATGTTAACAGTGTTAGTCATAGGCGAACAGGCTATGATAGTTAAGGAAGTGCCTTCACAAAGTACTAACAGCTGCTGTTAACTGAGCACTTATTTTGCTCCAGGCATGTGGGAAGTGCTTTACAAAATCTCACAGAAGCCTCAAACCACTCCACGAAGTAGGCACATGGGGAAACTGAGGCTTGGAGGAGGGAAGCAACATGCCCATAGTCACCCAGCAAAGAAGCAACAGGGCCACGTCAAAACACAAAATTACAACAAACTTCGTTATAGATCTAATGGGCTTTTAGTCAAGATTCCTGAATGGTGAGCCCCCATCCCACAAAACAGACTGAGACCCCACTGGGTAGTAAGAGAATGGTGGGTTTTTTAAGGTGAGACTAAGGAAAAAGAACAACAGAAATAAAACAAAACAAAACAAAACAAAAACTAGGCCAGGTACAGTGGCTCATGCCTGGAATCTCAGCACTTTGGGAGGCCAAGGCAGGTGGGTCACCTGAGGTCAGGAGTTCGAGACCAGCCTGGCCAACGTGGTGAAACCCCATCTCTACTAAAAATACAAAAATTAGCCAGGTGAGGTGGCGTGCGCCTGTGGTCCCAGCTACTCGGGAGGCTACGGCAGGAGCATTGCTTGAACCCAGGAGATCAGGCCTGCAGTGAGCTGTGATGATGCCACTGCACTGCAGCCTGGATGACAGAGTGAGACCCCATCTCAAGGAAAAAAAAACCTGCTGGTATTTGAATTCTGCTATACAGGACTCCATACTTTGTGCTACGGTATACATGTCTTCTTTCTTTGTTTCAAAATGATCTTACTTTATTTTCCCCCAATTTTTACTGTGAAATTTCATTATATAGACAAGTTGAAAGAGTAATCAAATGAACATCACTATATGCTCCACGTTTTGCCATATTTGTGCTCATTTTCTCTCTCTTTTTTTTTTTTTTGGACAGAGTTCACTCTTGTCACCCAGGCTGGAGTGCAGTAGCACGATCTCAGTTCACTACAACCTCCACCTTCCGGGTTCAAGTGATTCTCTTGCCTCAGCCTCCCGAGTAGCTGGGATGACAGGTCCCTGCCATTATGTCCTGCTCAATTTTGTATTTTTGTAGAGACGGGGTTTCAGCATGTTGGCCAGGCTGATCTCAAACTCCTGACCTCAGGTCATCCACCCACCTCAGCCTCCCAAAGTGCTGGGATTACAGGCGTGAGTCACCGCACCTGGCAGCGTTGATGAACTGCTCTTCAATACTTCCTAATGAATCTCCTAAGAATAAGGGCAACCTGTGGGTTTACAAGGTGATCCTTCTTAACACCATAGAGAAATCCATTCTGCCATCAGTACCCACTCCGTGGACAATTTCCCTGTCTCTAGTGGGTCTTCTGTGGCTGTTTCCTCCTAACAAGATCCCCATGGAGGCTCAAAAACCACTGGGGATGGTCGGGTCTCACTCATCTCTTTTAATCTAAAACACTACCTTTTCCATTTTTCCAAAAGAGGTTATATTACTTTTATCATAGAAAAAAATTAATGCAAACTTTTCTATTTGATTTGTAAACCATATATAGAACTTGACTGGAACTGGAGAAATGAACATTTACACAAATACAACAATGTTACCTTAAAAATATATCTTTTTGTCTGGGAAGCATTGGCTCACACCTGTAATCCCAGGACTTTTGATAGCGGATGGCTTGAGCCCAGGTGTTCGAGACCAGCCTGGGCAACACGGCAAAACCCCGTATCCACAAAAAACACAAAAATTAGTGGGGTTTGGGGGTGTGCGCCTGAGGCCCCAGTTACTCAGGAGGCTGAGGTGGGAGGATCTCTTGATCCCAGGAGGTCAAAGCTGTAGTGAGTCATGATCACAACCCTGCACTCCAGCCGGGGCAACATATATATAACATATATGAGAGATATATATATATTATTATTTTTTTTTTGAGCTGGAGTCTTGCTCTTGTCACCTGGGCTGGAGTGCAGTGGTGCGTTCTCGGCTCACTGCAACCTCCGCTTCAAGGGATTCTCCTGCCTCAGCTTCCTGAGTAGCTGGGATTACAGGCGCCGGCCACCACGCCAGGCTACTTTTTGTACTTTTAGTAGAGATGGGGTTTCATGTCGGCCAGGCTGGTCTCCAACTCCTGACCTCAGGTGATCCACTCATCTCAGCCTCCCAAAGTGCTGGTATTACAGGGGTGAGCCACTGCGCTCGGCCTAAAGATTTATTTTTTACAAGAAGCTCCTTAGCCAAGGCTTACAAAAAGAGAGTCAACAGATATTAGGTCTATTTAACGGAACAATCAATACAAGTTTTAAAAAATCATTTAATGTTAGAAAAGTACCTAATAGGGAAGTTAAAAGTAACGCCCTGACTGTACAGGGAGGTGATTATATAGGGAGGAGGAAAACCATGGAGATGATGAAAATTGTCTCCTATTTTAGCAAGGGACCCATGGATGCCTCGTCTAAACGTTGATGAAATAAAAAATAATTCAAAAATCCGCTTTAAAGATTCGGCAATAGACACCAAAGGAATCAGAAGTGGAAAAAGTTAAAAACGAGGCAGCAGCAATCCTGAGTTACTTTTTGCCATTTTTGAAAAGTAATGTAATTACAAATAAAACGTATTTGGCCCACAGGGGTTGGGGGCGGTGGTGAGAGAGGTTTAAAGGCGTTATTTTCTATGCAAAGCCGCGTTCTACGTGTCTGAGTGTCGTGTTTTACCGGAACATTTTTAAAGAAGTATTATTTAGTTTACAACTAGACGCATACTATTTGTCTTTCAAAACTATGGAGTAAACAGCCGCTGTCTAAAGTTGAAGAGGCGATACACAGAGCTTTAGGACAAACCGCTGAACACTGCAAAAGTAACAGCAGCATAAAATTTAAACCGAGAGTTGCGGCCGTGGCGAAACACATCATGTGCCCAAGTTGCTAAATCAAGAAACCGCCCTCCGAGGCTTCTGATTCACTGATTCTGCGAAGCGACGGCAGGCCAGAAGACAAAGATCCCGCCACGGCAAAGCGCGGCCCAGCCTTCCCCGGCTGTGCGCCCACGTGCTGGTCTGCAGCGTTTGGCAGGGGTTTCGGATGGCGGCCTCCGCGGACTAGCGCAGGGGCGGAGAGGCCTGGGCGTTCGAACACCTACTTTCAAAGCAAAGCCCTTCCAGATTTAGGGCTTTCTAACGTGCAGTTGTGTAACTTTGGGTTTAAAGGAGCCTCAGGCCGCGGGAGGGCCCGGGGAAGGGACGCTGCGGGTTACGGGACTCCAGGGACCCCCCGTCCGGGCAGGGCCTGGCACGGGAATCCTTCCCGGGGCGCCCCGGCTGCAGGCGAGAACCGGACTGACGCTTGGCTCCCGACCTGGGTCCCCTACCTGTCCCGGCGCTCACCTGGCGGCCTGCTCGGAGGCGGCAGCGGCGGGCCAAGCTCCCCTTCCCCACTTTGCTCTGGGAGGCAGTGGGGGGGCTCTCCGGGATTGGCGTGGCCCAGGGAGCCCCAGGACCGGCGGTCTGGCGGTCGGCCCTCTCCTGGGGCGTGGCGGCTGCAGCCCGGCGCCGGGGGCGGCGACTCTGAGATCCGGCGGGCTGGTGCTGGAGGCCGCCCCTCCTCCGGCGGCGGGGCGGGGCGGGGCGGGAGCGAAGGCGCGTGAGGGCGGGCGGCGAGGGGCAGGTGGCTGTCCTAGGGGCGGGCCAGTGGACGATCTCCAGGTCCCCAAGCGCTCCCCTCCCCGCAGCCACATCCCGTGCCCTGATGGTTCTGGCCTCCTGCCCGCGGCCGTCTCCACCATTCACAGCATCCATGGGATCGTGCACAGTCCACGGCGGGTAAACCGCTCAGCCGTGATCCCGACCCAGGGCCTGATGCGAAACCCTTGGATCAAAGTCCCTGGCCGCGGGGATTTGCTTGTATTTACATTGCTTCCCAGGGCTAGATTCTCAGAAGCCCGGGCCTGGTCTGAAATTCAGCCCCTCCACCACACACACTCTCTGCGGCAACGACAGAGCTGCGCCCTCCCATCTAGGACTCCCCGTCCTCCCCATGCCCCCAGCTAGAGACAACTAAATTAATCCGGATCGGTCAGGATGGGGCCACGGACCGTTTTCTCCCTTTCCCTCTGCCCTTGGGTCTTTGCAGTCCCTTCTGATGGCCCCAGATTGCACCAGGGACCTCAAGATGACTGATCTGAGACACCCCAGAGCTAGTTTTCTGGACGCCTGGCCTACCCACGTTTGTAAATAATTCTCCAGACCCGCTGGCTCGTATCTGCCACGCTGCTAAATGCTTTATATGCATGCCCTCCTCATGGACGCCTCTCCTGAGACACCGAAGGCCAGAGACACCTGGTCTATTGCACGCAGTCCAACTCGCTAGCTTGCGGGGGTGGGGACCACACAGCCGGAGAGCCTGGATTCCCCAGGGCCCCTTCCCCTGGAAACCTCTGCCAGGCCCCACAGCGCCATCGTGAGGACGGCGTGAGACTCTGCGTGTGCAGCGCCGAGCAGCGCCGGGCTCAAAGCCAACGCTAATTTGACTACTATTCTATTATTTGTACCAACCGCCTTTGAAAGCATTTTCCGCTGTAGGTTGTAAAATTACTGTATTATTGGTAGAGTTTTCAGCACAGATCCACATGCAGTTCCTTATGTGAAAAGCGTAGGCCTGGCCGGGCGCGGTGGCTCACGCCTGTAATCCCAGCACTTCGGGAGGCCGAGGTGGGTGGATCACCTGAGGTCAGGAGTTCAAGACCAGCCTGGCCATCATGGTGAAACCCCATCTTTAAAAAAAAAAAAAAAAAAAAAAAAAAGGAAAGCGTAGGCCTACATTTGTTTTGCATTCCGGATTTTGGGGGGTTTATTTTTTTGTGACGGAGTCTCCCTCTGTCGCCCAGGCTGGAGTGCAGTGGAGCGATCTCGGCCCACTGCAACCTTCGCCTTCCGGGTTCAAGCAATTCTTCCTGCCTCAGCCTCGAGAGTAGCTGGGATTACAGGTACCCATCACCATGTCCGGCTAATTTTTGTATTTTTTTAGTCGAGATGGGGTTTTGCTACGTTGGTGAAGCTGGTCTCAAACTCCTGACCTCAGGTGATCCGTCCGCCTCGGCCTCCCAAAGTGCTGGGATTACAGGTGTGAGCCACAGAGCCTGGCCAGGCCTAAATTTTGCACCTAAATTTAATAATGAGAAAATAGGTCGGGCCTGCTGACTCGTGCCTGTAATCCCAGCTCTTTGGGAAGCGGAGGTGGGAGGATCACTTTAGCCCAGAAGTTCGAGACCAGAGTCCCTATTTCTGTTAAAAAAAATTACCCAGGTGTGGTGGTACACACCTATAGACTCAGCCATTAATACTTGTGAGGATGAGATGGGAGGATTGCTTGAGCCCACGAGGTCGAGGTTACAGTGATCTATGATCGCACCACTGCATTCCAGCCTGGACAACAGGACAAGACTCTGTCTAAAAAAAAAAAAAATTGGAAATCATCTTGCATTGAGAATGGGGGTATCCCCAACTGGCCAGGACTCTTCAAAAAGTCAACATACAAGTAATTAGAAAAGAGCCGGGCGCGGTGGCGCCTACCTGTAGTCCAGCTACTCGGGAGGCTGAGGCTGGGGGATCGCTTGAGCCCAGGAGTTCTGGGCTGTAGTGCACTATGCCAATCGGGTGTCCACACTAAGTTCGGCATCAATATGGTGACCTCCTGGGAGCGGGGGACCACCAGGTTGCCTAAGGAGGAGTGAACCGGCCCAGGTCGGAAAGGGAGCAGGTCAAAACTCCATGCTGATCAGTAGTGGGATCATGCCTGTGAATAGCCACTGCACTCCAGCCTGGGCAACACAGTGAGACCCCATCTCTAAAAAATAATAATTATTATAATTATAAAAGAGACCAAAGAGATCTTAACAACCAAACATTGTATTTGCACCTTGATTGGGTCCTGAATTAGCTGTTGACTTTGGGTTCCATTGCTCAGTGCTGATTTTTCTCTTCCAATTTGGTCAGCCTTGCTTGTCTCTTACTTTCCCAAACAAGGGATGAAGCTGGTGTGTGTAGGTGACAGGGGTGTGCTTCCTGTTTTAAATATCTGAGTATTTCCACTAGCTTGGGCCTACGTTAGAGCATGAATGGGAGCTTTGTGTCTGGGGTGGGGGGCTTGCCAACAGGCTGGTCTCACTTGTGGGTGGAGAAGGGTCCAAAAGCCCTACTTCCAGCTGCTCCTCCCCTCTGCCCCAAGTGCCAGGGTAGGGCTGGCTGCCTTTTCTTTTTTCATTTCAGATGCCAGCATCTACTGTAGTTACCACCTCAGGCTGTCAGAGTTGGATCTCTTTAGGAAACCACCCTTCTGTTCTCGCTTTTCCTACACTTGAATGTTGGGTGACCCGTTCCCTGGGGAGGAGGGTGAGGAGAGGGCACAGGAGGCTCAGGCAGACGGACAGACTCTCATCTGAGCCCATCTTCTCTGCCTTTTTTTTTTTGAGACAGGGTCTCACTCTGTCACCCAGGCTGGAGTGCAGTGGTGTGATCTCCCCAGTGCAAGCCATTCTCCTGAGTAGCTGGACCACGGCACTGTATTTTTGCAGAGACAGGATTTTGCCATGTTGCCCAGGCTGGTCTCGAACTTCTGTCTCCAAGACATCCTCCCACTTCGATCTCTCAAAGTGCTAGGATTATAGGCATGTGCCACCAGGCCTGGCTCATTTAATAAATTTTGATGATCTTTCCATGTCACTATATAGGGAGCTTCCATTTTTTAATTTTAGTTAATTTTATTATTTATTCTTCTTCTTCTTATTATTATTTTTAAAGACAGGGTTTCACCATGTTGGTCAGGCTGGTCTTGAACTCCCGACCTCAGGTGATCTGCCCGCCTTGGCCTCCAAAGTGCTTGGATTACAGGCGTGAGCCTCTGCGCCTGGACATTATTATTTTTTGAGACAGAGTCTCGCTCTGTTGCCCAGGCTGAAGTGCGGTGGTGTGATCTCAGCTCACTGCAATCTCTTGCCTCCCAGGCTCAAGCGATTCTTGTGCCTCAGCCACCTGAGTAGCAAGGATTACAGGTGCCTGCCACCATGCCCGGCTAATTTTTGTATTTTTAGTAGAGACAGGGTTCGCCATGTTGGCCAGGCTGGTCTTGAACTCCTGGGCTCAAGTGGTCCACCTGCCTCGGCCTCCCAAAGTCTAGGATTACAGGCGAGAGCCACCATGCCTATCCACAAGTAGCGATTTTTCCATGCTGCTCAATTCTCAGACATTCAGGGGCTTGCATGTGTAAGGACAGGAATACTAACTAATCTTTGTTCTTTGATAAAAATCATTAAACAGTTGTTCCTCTAAATCTTCCTCCAAACCAGATTTCCCTAATCATTTCAACATTCCTTCCAAATGCCATCGCTTAAACACTTCACAAATCTAATGTCAGATTCTCGAAAATGTTGTAAATACCTTAACAAATAGACGAAGCAATTGTGTGCTATTATAATGATTACAAAGCTAATGCATACTTGTGCTGACACGTGTCACCAGTGTGCTGATACCCATGAATTTGAACTTGTTTCTTTTGTTGTTGAGAAGGAGTCTCCCTCTGTTACTGGGCTGGAGTGCAGTGGCATGATCTCCGCTCACTGCAACCTCCTCCTCCTGGGTTCAAGTGATTCTCCTGCCTTAGCCTCCTGAGTAGCTGGGACTACAGGCGTGCACCACCATGCCCAGCTAATTTTTGTATTTTTAGTGGAGACGGTGTTTCACCATGTTGGCCAGGATGGTCTCAATCTCTTGACCTCGTGATCCGCCTGCCTCGGACTCCCAAAGTGCTGGGATTACAGGTGTGAACCACTGCACCTGGCGTGAACTTGTTTCTTTATTATTATCATTACAAAAAGTGGTCCAGTTGCGATGGCTCACGTCTGTAATCCCAGCACTTTGGGAGGCCGAAGTGGGTAGATCATATGAGTTCAGGAGTTTGAGACTAGCCTGGCCAACATAGTGAAAACCCATCTCTACTAAAAATACAAAACTTAGCCGGACATGGTGGCACATGCCTGTAGTCCCAGCTACTCGGGGAGGGAAAGTCAGGAGAATCACTTGAACCTGGGAGGTTGCAGCGAGCCAATATTGCACCATTGCACACCAGCCTGGGTGACGAGAGTGAAACTCTGTCCATACACCCCCACTGTCAAAAAAAAAGTGGAATTGTTTATTTTTCATTCATTTATTTTTGAGACAGGATCTGGCTCTCTTATCCAGGCTGGAGTGTAGTGTCAGGATCACAGCTCACTGCAGCCTTGATCTCCTGGGCGCAAGTGATCCTCCCACCTCAGCCCCCCAATTAGCTGGGACTACAGGGGGCATGCCACCACACCCAGCTAATTTCTGTATTTTTTGTAGAGATGGGACTTTGCCATGTTGCCCAGGCTGGTCTCGAACTCATGAGCTCAAGCCACCCACCCGCTTCAGCCTCCCAGAATGCTGGGATTACAGGCACAAGCCACCGTGCCTGACCTTGTTTCTTTATTGTTGCTATTCGAGTGTTTAGGTTCCTTTCCTGCAGAGAGTGTGTTTTGACTCACCCAGTGTAAGGAGCCTTGGTTACCGTCTGAGGCATGCTGAGGCTTCAGCTGTAGATCGGAGTCAGTTTCAGGAAGGCTGATGATTCAGGACCAGCAGCGATGCCTGGGAGCTTCCAGCAGGGCAGCCCACTGAATGTGGGTGTTCCTCAGAGCCGGTCCACGTGCTTGGATCTGAGCAGGAAGGGAGGTTTTATTTCTGGTCCTGGTCGTGCTTTCCCCTGGAGTCACATTGTTCCTGGTGTCTCCTCACATGGTGCAGCCTGATGTGCCTACTCTGCAGCTCTTTCTGCTGAGCAAGGCCTGTTTCTACCCAGTTCAATCTGAAGCCTTCCATCACAATAAAACCCCAACTGTCATTCCCGTCCACCACGATGCCAATCTGATGTGTTATCAAATGTTTACATCGCCGGGCACGGTGGCTCATGCCTGGAATCCTAGTGCTTTGGGAGGCCGCAGGATCATTTGAAACCAGGAGTTTAAGACCAGCCCGTGCAACCCCCATCTCTACAGATAATTTAAAAATTAGGTGGTTATGGTGGTGTGTGGCTGTGGTTCTAGCTACTTGGGAGGCTGGGGAAGGAGGATCGTCTGAGCCCAGGAGATCAAGGCCGCGGTGAGCTGTGATTGCACCACTACACGCCAGCCTGAGAGACAGAGTGAAACCCGTCTCAAAACAAACAAAAAAAGTTTACATCTTTGCCTATCTAAGAAGTGAAAACAGAACAAAAAAAAAGGTATTGCCCTGGTATCTTCCTTGGCATTTCTCCTAAGATGAGGACATTGGTCATCTTTTCATGCATTTCGGAGCCATTTGCATTTCTTTCTCCATAATTTGTTTTAATCACCTTTGCCTATTTTTCTGCACTTACTGGTTAGGTGTTGTGTTTTAAAAATGGTGTGATGGGACGGGTGCAGTGGCTCATGTCTGTGATGTCAGCACTTCGGGAGGCTGAGGCAGGCAGATCACTTGAGCTCAGGAGTTCAAGACCAGCCTGGCCAACATGGTAAAACCCCATCTCTACTAAAAATATAAAAATTAGGCCGGGTGCAGTGGCTCACACCTGTAATCCCAGCACTTCAGGAAACTAAGGCGGGTGGATTACGAGGTCAGGAGTTTGAGACCAGCCTGGCCAACATAGTGAAACCCCATCTCTACTAAAAATACAGAAATTAGCTGGGCATGGCAGAGCACACCTATAATCCCAGCTACTTGGGAGGCCAAGGCAGGAGAATTTCTTGAACCCGGGAGGCGGAGGTTGCAGTGAGCCAAGATCATGCCACTGCGTTCCAGCCTGAGCGACAGAGCAAGACTGTGTCTCGTAAATAAATAAATGTGAAAAAATACAAATATAAATATAAAAATTAGCCTGGCGTGGTGGCACATGCCTGTAGTCTCAGCTACTCGGGATGTGGAGGTATAAGGATCGCTTAAACCTGGAAGGTGGGGGCTGCAGCCAGCTGAGATGCCACCACTGCACTCCAGCCTGGGTGACAAAGTGAGACTCTGTCTTGGAGAGAAAAAAAAAAGGCACAATGATTGCAAACAGTGAAAAATAGGCGGCTGTCAATACAACCCTAACTTTCCAGTTTCTGGAGAGATGGCCCATGCTACAGGGCACGTGTCTCACAGTCCCTCACCTTGTGCAGGGCATTGCCTGGGCCTATCATCCATCACGTTAATATCCTGGCCTGTGGTTATCTGTGGTGGTGACAGTGGCAGTCAAATCCCTAGGCAGCTAGGGTGGGTCCCCGGTGAAACTCCACCTTCAAGCCAAAGACAGTTTTAAGCCCGAAGGCCAAGCTACAAGTCTTGGATAAATCCACGTACCAGATTGAGAACTTGTCTTCCCGTTTGTGCACTTTCCTCTGATCCCTCCCCATCCTTCACCTATTTTACACAAACCTACCCATCCCTCATTGTTTGTTTTGAGACAGAGTCTCGCTCCTCGCCCAGGCTGGAGGACAGTGGTGTGATCTCAGCTCACTACAACCTCCGCCTCCTGGGTTCAAGCGATTCTCCTGCCTCAGCCTCCCAAGTAGCTGAGATTACAGGCGCCGGCCACCGCGTCTGGCTAATTTTTGTATTTTTAGTAGAGACAGGTTTTACCATGTTGGCCTGGTCTCAAACTCCTGATCTTGTGATCCACCTGCCTTGGCCTCCCAAAGGGCTGGAATTACAGGCATGAGCCACTGCGCCCAACCCCTAATTGGTTTTTTACACTGTCATGCCCATCTTTGAGTGGGGCCTTTGTTTCAGCCTTTTTTGCATACTCACAGACCAATCAGCATTCACTCCCCCATTCTAAGTCCATAAAAGCCTCAGACCCAGCCACACTGAGGGAGAGACCACCCGACTTAGGGTGAGGACTACCCTCACATCCCCTCTCTGCTGAGAGCTGTTAGGTCACTTAATAATAAAACTCTTCTCCATTCTTCTCCGCCTTTCTCACCTGTCGATTGTCAGCGTGATCTCATTCTTCTTGGACATGGGACAAGAACTTGAGACCCTGCTGAGTGTGGATACAAAGAAAGCAGTAGCACTGTAGCTCCCCGAGACTGGTGCCTAGTGGCCACCCCATGCAACAGAAAGCCGTGGCAAGGCCAGGCCAGCCCCGGAGCCACAGGCCAGAGAGGGGCAACATGACAGCGCTGCTAACATGCCCCCATTCATCGAGCTGTGGAGGGACTAACAGAGCTGTTAGCATGCTGTAACACCCCCTCTGGGGCTTCAGGGTCATAGGCTTCCCTGTTTGGGTGCGGCCGTGTTCTCCGTGTCTGAACACTGGAGTCCACAGTGGGAGTCGCTTGTGACACGCCTGATTCAGCCCCAAGCCCTGCATGAAGCCCGCCCCTGTGTCACTGCTTGCAGGGGCCAGTGGGACCCCACACTTGCTGACTCACACACCCCCTCCTGCCAGGGGCTGAACGCAAAGTCACGGTGGCTGTGGGATCCGCACCGGGGTGCAAGCCAGGTGTGGCCAGGCAGGCTGAGTGGGCAGGGTGCCTTCTGCAACAAACCTGGAGCCGCTGAGGCCTGGGCAGTAGGGTTGCTAGCCAGAGGTCTCTAGAAAATGAAAAATAAACAATTCCACTTTTTTGAGAGGGGTGGGCGGAGTTTCACTCTTGTCGCCAGGCTGGAGTACAAAGATGGTGGAGGTCTCTGGCCGGCAAGGTGGCTGAGAAAAATCCTGTGTCTGTAGCAGCCCCTGGGATGATCCTCTTGAAGCACTCAGCCGGGAGTCTGAGCCTGCAGATTCCTGCATTATGAGCCCTTAGAAGACAAAAGAAATGCTTAAAACAGAGCTATCCAGCCTTGCCTTAGTGATGGCTGCCAAGGGACCCAGTTATCAATTAGAAATACTTCTGCACTGGGAACATGCGCATAGTTGGAGGGCAGAAACTTAAAAATTAAAACACATTTCAGATAGAGGAAAGTCTTCTGAACAAAAAAGGAAACGTGCAAGGATTCCTCCTGGGAAAATCTAGGGCACAAAAAATATCCGTGTAGATATAGATACAGACATAGAGACACAACCTCCAGTAGGGACAGAGAGGCGCACACAC
>PVKP010035792.1:0-22980 GCA_004027715.1 Plecturocebus donacophilus | reverse complement strand
ATGCTAGGCATTAATTATTAGAAAGAAAACTTTTGAACATTTACTTAATTTTAGACACTGTCCTGGGTTTAAGGATGAACATGAAATTAAGGCTTTTTCCCTAGCGTAACATATATTTTGAGTTCAAGTCAGGAAACAAGTAAATAGGTAAATAAAATCATATTGCATCATGGTGAATGCTATGAAGAAAATAAACTAACGCAGTTTTGCTGAAATGAACAGTAGCTGGAGGGCCAGACAGTATTAAGCCAAGTGGATATCTGTAGTAAGAATGTCCCAGGCTAAACAAACAGCAAAGAAATGTGCTAAAACAGGAAAGCTAAATACCATATAATGTCATATGCTTATTTGTTTCATATTATTTGTTCTTTAACTGTCCCATATTTGTTAGTTTTGCAGTTACATCTTGATTTTATATTTTCTGATGGTTGGCATACTGTTTTATTCTTAGGGTTTATACCATAGCACCTTGAAACCAGAATGTAATATATAAAACAAATTTTATATGAGTACTTACTGAAAAGTTATTATTCAAAAATATTTTCAGTAACAACGCCTTCCTATTCCTGGTTCAATGTGTTAAGATTGCTAAATTTCTTCAAGGAAAAACATTTTGTGAGTAATATATTCTTTATACCCATAAATAAATGAGTAATGGAATAAATACATGTCCCTGAGCCCATTTTCTCAAGTGTAATTTATGTCTGCATTCAATTTACAGGGCCACGGTAATTTAGCAGAAAGGAAAGCATAATTTTCATCAATAAGGTTTCATCTTCTCATTTTTTCTTTGAACAATGAAGGGTGCCCTGCATTAATAAAATTAATTATATCGACCAATCAAAAGATGGAAAAGGTTGATGATTGATGAAATGTTAATAATTTCTTGTAGTAAAATAGATGTTGTCTTGTGAGAATTTGGTAAGCATAGCTGGAATAATTTTTTCTTTGTTTTTGTTTTTGAGACAGGATTTTATTTTGCTTCCTAGACTAGAGAGCAGTGACACGATTATAGCTCCTGCAGCCTTAAACTCAAGCCATCCTCTTCCTCAGGCTCCCAAAGCTCTGGAATTACAGGCATGCTCCACCATTTTAAGCATCGAAATTTTTTTTAAATCACATTTCTCTATCCTGCACTTCCACATTTTCTCTCTCCCTAAGAGCCTACTTTTTTGGATAGTACCTGCTCTATAACGAAGACACTCAGGGTGTGATCCAAAAGCCAAGAACGTGTCTCTCAAGTGTCTCTTCATGCAATCTGGGCACCATCACAACTCTGAGAGCAAAAAGAGGTCACAGAGATAATCTGCCTAGGTCCCTAACCTGTGCAGAAATGCCTTCTGCAACATCACAGGGACATGATCGCCCAACATGTGCTGAAACACTTCCTGTGAATGAGAACTCAACACTTCACATTATGAGAATTCTGTTACTATATTCTTCATGCTAAGTCACATTTACCTATTCCTCTACATTTTAAGTCTGCTTCGGAAATCCATGAGAATAGTGCGTAATTAAAATGTTAAAATATCTCTGGAGCTCACTAGATGTGAGTTCTAATTCTGGTTACACCTTTTGCTGTCTGGATGGCCTTGCATAAGACGTAAGCTTTCTAAACCATAGTATCTTCCATAAGAAAATAGCTCAACAAATGTTCACAGGGTTACAATATCTGAAAAGTTATTTTCTTGAGCCACATAAGCAGTGTACATAAATACACAATATACAAAAGCCTAAAATATAGTATCTTCTAAACACCAACAGTGATCTGAAAAATAAAAATTATATGTTGGTGCAAAAGTAATTGCAGTTTTTGCCATTAAAAACAGTGGTATAATATATAAATAATGAGCTGTTTCACCTAAATGTCTTTAAAATTCTGAGATTTTTATGATAAGTAGAAGTGAAGAGTCTTCTTTAAAATATATTTCATTAGAGATTCACATTTGTTTTTATAAGAACATTTTACTTTTATACCTACCTGATACCTTTGTTCATACCTTTACTTCTTCATTATTTTTACCTATCATACAGCATTTATTATATGGTAGGCTATATGATTGAAGATTTGTGGGTTACACAGAAAAATAAGAACTATAGACCTGTCCTCAATTCAGTAGCAATCTAGTGATGGCTAAAAAAGACATAAATGAAATGCAAAGGGAGCACTCAGTAAAGATCAATCTCTGTTTGTGAAGAAGAAGGAGGGAATAGAGAAAAAAATTAATTGGATCCTCACTCTCTCCTGCTAAAAGACCTCCCACATCAGAAAACAAATAAGTGGTTATGTTGAATAAAAGGGAAATCTTTCTTCTCTCCTTGAGATTAAATTATTTACTGATACTTCATGTAAAGGAGTAATAAAAGCTAGACAACAAATAAATTTAGAGATTTATACCATCTTTTGATGACATCATATGCTGAGCATTTAGTCACTTACTGATGTAAAACGGTCACCTTATTTAACTAGTGAGTAATTTTTACTCCCCATCCCCTCCCCTTGCTATCCCCTGGAAGGAAACATACTGACTAAAACTTATGGCTAGAAAAAAGTCCATTCCAGTAAAAACTTTTACCCAGTAGTTATATCTTTTGTACCTAGCGTCCAGTTCACTTTGTTCCCCTTTGTGTTTCTAGTTGCTGGGCTCTGGATTTTAAATAAAAGATAGCTTTGGTGACCTCAGTGGATTTCTGTTGTCCAGGATCAGAACTGATAAATAATAAATGCTTAGAGTATACATTATTAATTCTTACAATCAGCAGTAAATAATGAGAGCCTAGCTTCATCTCTCCTGCCGTTTCCACTAGAGGCAGTTAGCTCAGTCCACAAGGTGCTCTTCAGAACTTCATCTGCTTATTTGTATGTATATTCTGAGAGGCTGTGATTGGGAACCTCATCACAGAATATTTTTTGCATTGGGCCCTAAAGGAAGTTCCATTCATTTTGCACCAAATAGAGTTTGTAAAGATGTACTGTGCAGCAGCTTGCTGGACAAAGTTCAGAGAAATCGTACATCCTTCCATAAAGCCAAAAACCACGCAGTCCAAAGCACAAACAAATCACACTGAACTAAAATCCCACTCTTCAATCAACATTGTATTCTAGTCTGTCACATCTCTACAACAGCTGCAGAGGGAATAACTCTTGTATAGAGTTTTAGAGTTTTCTTTTAAAGTAAGATATGTGTACAAGTGACTTGCAAAAATAGACAGTAATACAACTCTGCAATCTTTTCCAATTTTCTCTTTCCATATTTAATGGTGCCTGGCATTTCTATACATGACATTTAATATTTGAAAGGGCATAATTTCCTTCAATGCACAGAAGAGTTTCTGTTCTGCTTCTGGCAGATAGAGAAAAATTCATATCTCTACATGAGATCTGCACTGAAATCACTATGTATGATGGATGTTTCTCAGTACTTACACCCTCCACATTGTACCTCAAGTGTGTCTACAAAAATTCTCTATGTGGTATTTCTTTACCGGACTACAGTCATTCATATTAAGTAACAAAAATGAGCCAATAATTCTAGAGCTAAAAGTAGTTGGGGAAAAACCCAGTTTGATGCCTTTCAAATTATATTAATCTGAGACTAGGAGTTCCAGAAGGGACCTTAGGGATAAAGGAAAGCTCTGGGAAGCCCAGGCTTCTCAGTCAAAGCACCTCTGCTTTGAAATGTTTCACGCATTAAACTTTGCAGTGAAATTTTGCTAGAAATGGGATTTTATTTATTTAAAACAAAAACAATAAAGCACTGACTGAGTTCATTCCATTCATTTTACAAATAGAAAACTTTATAAAAGATCAGAGACCTGGGAGGGGAAGAACTGGAGCCTCTGATCTCTTGCTGTTACACCAAGTCCAAAGAAAAAAGACAGGAAACAACAACAAACCAACCAATTTCACAGTGACCATGAAACAGAGTCAGTATGCTAGGAAACTTGCCTGAAGTGAAGGAAGAGTGAGTTCCATTTTATAATTACATTGCTACAGGCACTAGCACCACACAATTTGCCCCCTGCCTAATATAAAGGTAACTTTTCAGTCTTCATTTGATTAATGACTAAGCAAAAGAATAGGTCTCCAAAGTGTATAACTCTGGTAAAGACCAGAATATTTTTTAACAGTTTAAAAGCAAATACTTTTAATAAACATTATGACAAAAAAATGAAAGATTTTTGTGGCTAAAGACATGAAAAAATGTGAATTTTGACAAATTCAAAAAGTATGAATATGTTTCAAACTACATTTTCAGAATCAGTTTTATTTAGTGTCTGAACCTAAGATTGCAGTTCTGGGTCTCACCTGTAGCCACTAAACAGAAATTTTATTTCAAAGTGACCACAATACATTAGCAGATACACACGAGAATGGAGAGCCTCCTTATCTACCTAATTGTAGAGAAATTATAAATGTAAAAATTTGAATATTAATGCAAACACTGATAGAGGTTTAAAAATAATATTCTAGAAATACAGAATACTAGAAAATGTTTCAATCAAAAACAATTTTGTAAAAGTTCACAAAATGAAAATGGCCTATTGCATAATTTCTAAAAATGTTTGAAATAGTGTTATTTTTACCTAAGAAGAAAGCTTGATGTTTTATAATAATGTACTAGAAGGGCATAATGGAAATATAAGATGCCATTGAAATAAATGGTTTTCATCAAAATGGTGTGACTCATAAACTTGTTTAGAACAGGGAGTTCTATTATTTCTGCTTATAACCGGTAATTCACAGCACAGTTTGTTGTATGCATGAATATATACAAATATATGTACACATGCAAATATATATCGATTTTGTGTGTGTATATACATAATGCATATTAAAGGTGAAAAGGTGAGTATACAGACAGATAGACCTACTTCTTGATTTTTTTTTTCTTTTGGTCACTGAAGAAATTTATCAGTCTTGGGCTTTTACAGTCATCCCGAGTTATATACAAGCAATTTAGCTCACAGTGGAATATTGTATTGTCTCAGTTACCTAATTGAGTTATTAAAAAACTATTGGTTGAAAAGGTATAACACTCTTAAAACTTATGAAATATGTCACAAGTCTGGTAATTTCCCTCAAATAATTTGTAATCTCTAGGAAATTATTGAGAAGTGGTAAAGCGCCAATAGTGATAAGAACTTATAACAACGGTTTGCAAACTTTGCTGCACGTTGTAATCACTTGAGAACCTTTAAAAAATACTAGTACCTAGTAATCATTCTCAAACATTCTGATGTAATTGTATGGGGAGCAACTCAAGCATCTGAGAAGCTGTCTAGTCATCTAGGACTATGTACATTAAAGTTACTATGGATTCTTCAATATCCTATAGGATACTCTTTTCTATATAATCCTCATTTTTTTGTTTTATTAGCAAGACTCTACTATGGTTGAAATATAAAGACTTCCTCCATTTGATTCTCCAAACTCGATTCAGATGTTTTCATTCACAAGAAATTCATAGCATTAAGTGGGCTCATTCACTCTACTTTGGCTGTTAGAAAGAAATTAAACTAGCCTATAGTTTAGGCTTGGGATCAGTTCACAGCTGACTTTCAACCCTTCTTGCATATGAGAAACATCTAAAAACTTCTGATATTCAAATGCAGTGCTCAAACTTGTTGCAAATAAGAGTTTACTAAATCAAAAGTTTACAACTCATACATCAGAATGAGGATGGGACCCAGGCCTCCACAAATTTTAAAGATTGTAATATGATTCCAAAGTTCAACAAAGTGTGAGAATCACCTTTTTAAATGTCAGAACCCCTTATCTAGAGTTTCTGAGGCAGAGCCTGGGCATCAAGTTTTATCATTTCCCCAGGAAATTCTAAGTCTCACCCAGGGTAGAAAATACTGAGTTAGATCAGTTTGCTCAAACATGGTTGCCTATTGAAATGAGACACAAATAGACATTTAAAAATAATTACATTTTTATTTTTAAAAAGTTAGTCAAGTTTGATAGCCATTGATTCAGAGCTCTGTTACTCTAAGTATGGCTCATGGGCCATTACCTGGTCTACAGATTACAGGGTTGTTTTATAGACTTACTAAATGAAACTCTGCAGAGTTCGGGCACAGAAATCTTTAAGATGTTGCAAATAGAGTTTAATTTATTGATCTAGAACAGTGGTTTTGAACCCAAGCATAATTTTTCTCCTTGGGAGTTATTTGGCAATGTCCGTAGACATTTCAGCTGTCACAAATGGAATGGGTGTCATTGGTATCTAGTAGGTAGAGTTCAGGGACGCTGCTAAACCTCCTGCAATGCCAGTGTGAATGACAGCCCCTTACAAAGTTACCTAGCCCAAATTATCAATAGTGCCAAGGTTGAGAAACCTCTTTCTAGAGCAGGGGTTGTCAAATCTTAGAGTGCAACAATATCGCTCAGATTGCTTATTAAAACATAGATTGCTGAGCCCCACCCCTCAGAGTTTTTGACTTAGTAAGTCCAGGATGAGACCAAAGAACCTGCATTCCTACCAAGCTCTGGTGATATCAATACTGCTAGTCTGGGTACTATACTTTGAGAGCTACTGATCTAGAGATTGCCTCTTAATTTTCATCTAATTCCTTTGACTCTGCCTTCCCAGAAATGAAGTTCATCAAGAGATAGAAATTTTAATATAGCTGTGGAACGCTACTGAGCAATCGAAAACACATGCCCAGAGTACCTTTAAACCTCTGAAATGAGACTTCGTAGACATAATTTCTCCATCATTTTGGTCACCATTAGTATTAAACTATAGAGCCATCATTTTGATTTTAAATACTTCACGCTCCTCAATCTAATGATTATCATTGCATTTGCTTGTTCTGCAGGTGATCCTGGCATGAGTCTGATAAAGACGCCTTTAATAACCACAACACCTCGAATACCTGGTGATATGTCGGTAGCATTACCAACTCAATAACTTTTGCAAAAAAGCAAATACATTTCATACAATAAATTATTTTTAACAACGCCCTAGCTAACAGAACAAGATTGGCTGCCTCCGACCAGCTTTGAGACTGCCTGCTTCTCACTCATTTTCTCTTAAGATCATCCCTTCCCCAGATCATTGTAATCAACAACACCAAACACACACGCAAAATGTTAGCATTTCTGAATAGAGATTTAGAGTGTTTCCATCAGGCCCTCAGTCACTGCTCTCTCCATTAGAGCCATCAATAACCAGAGAGACAAAAATTATAAATCTGTAACTAGGCAACAAGGACAAAGCTAATGAAAATTAGGCCAGAGAATGTAGCCTTTATAAATAAAACCCAAATAGCACCTTAGCTGAATATATTTTTCCGCTTTATTGCTGTTTTGACACAAATGAAACCAAGATATATTCTCCTTACTTTGTTTGTTTATTCCTTTTCCCCCTCTAGTTTATGTCTTGTGTTATTACTTTGTGGAAAGAGAGAGAGTGGAAGTAAAGAAGTCCATAAATTGGAACAAAACTGTTTTGGCGGAAATATTTCTACGTACTTATATTGTGTTATTTAGTATGTCTAATCAGCAGGTTTTCCAAAGTAATCCTTGGGGCCGCCTTTGTGTTTAGCCATGCTGTCTATAATTAAACGGTATAATTTGTGAGACTAGCAGAAAAAGATCTGAATGAAAATGAATATGTGCGTAAAAATGAAACAAACTTTACAGACATAAGCACATATGATTTGATTTCTTTATCTCTTTTCAAAACAGGAAACAAAGTGTTCAGAAAATCTAGTGAATTCATTGTATTTATATAATTGTACAATTTCACTTCAATTATAGATATTCTCCTTTTCTGGTTTAGCATTTTGTATGGTTGCTTTTCGCCAAGCACTAAACTACAAAAGAACTGGAATTCCTTAACATAATTCTAAGGTAACTTTTTTCTGTGGGATTCTCTTAAGGAGATTCTCATCCAGTGCTGCAGATATTAATTTAATGTCCAACAAGATAAATATAATAAGCCATTGTAACTAGAGGGATCTTTGTTTTCAATTGCAGATACAGTCAGTTAAACTTGCCTGTTTTGTTTGTATGTTTTAGTTTAGCAGAAAGAGTAGGAGATTTTACCATGAGAATTCCATAGAGGTGCCTAAGCTGTCATCTATATGTGGTCCATTGACTTCTGGCACCCCAGAAAGGCCTTCTTGAGGTTCAATTTTAAGTTGCATAGTAAATCCTTTTGCAGAAATATTAGGAGGATTTTAAATGAGCCTGTGAAAATACTTCCTAGAAGCCACCAATTCTGCAAGGGATGCTTTAGGTAGGAGAAGAGAATTCGTTTAGTCTCTATCCTAGGAAAAAGTTGATTCTTGCAGGGAAATGTGACATTAGGTGTAAAACAATATAGTTTCACTCATTCTTTCCCAAAGTAGAGATCACACTAAATTTCCTTAAGAGAACTGTATGAATAATTATAAATGACTTTCCATTTAATAGACCACTAAGAATTTATAATACAATTAAGATGAGAACTGTCCTTATTAGCTACTGGTGGCTACAAGAATGACCACAAGGTTTAGAGAGGATGACTGATTGATTCACACTCTAGATTACAGAAAAACCAGTCCACAATCAAAGGAATAGTACAGAGCACAAATCTAAGGCATCTGCTAACCAGGTAGAGATTAACATAGGTGCTATACAGGAAGATTTTGTGCAACCCAAGGTAATCTCAGTAGAGTGAAAAACATACACTTTAAGTTTTTTCTAGTAGGGTGGAAAATATTTTAAAAATTATCTTTTCCCTCTATACATTATGATTGTACTACCATGATAAATTCACATAGCTGAGGCGCTTTGAAAATAGCAGATGGCCTTTATTTAATAAAGGACACTTGAGGTGAAAAAAAGACAACAGTAGTAAATTGCAGAAACAGCAGCATCAGGACGAGAGGGGCAGGAAGAAAAAGATAAACCAAATGATATTCACAGCAACATACAGAAATGACTTGAATGTAGAAGACAAAAAAAAAATGATGTTTTCAAGATTCAATTAGTTGCTACCTTTGGTTAAAGAAGATTTTCCTCTGTGAAACAAAGGCATCATGGTCTTGAAGTCTAAAGAACTAGAATGGTTCATTACATGAATCTCACACCAGTGGCTTTGGCAAGAATAATCTCTCAACATTTTGCATATTATCTTAACCACTAATAAAGTGATTATGATGCTGCATGAAAATGCAACATTTAGGGTTTATTTTAAAATGGGAGAACCAATAAGTGTTCCATAAAACCACAGAAAACATGCTAATTGAATGGAAGGAAATATTGATTGGAGAGCAAATGACTAGACTGCCAATTTTTATCCATCCATCATGAACCATCACAATGTGCACTTAAGCAAATGTGCGAATTTCAATGATTGCAGTAAATGATCATAGAGAGCTCATCAAAACTGGCAAAAGGCAGAGTAATGTGCACTTATTCTTCCCTTTTCTGCTTTGCATAGGAGTCTGAGAGTGTGTACCAGTGCATATGTGTGGCGACTGGGGTGAAGGATTATTTTCTCTTTTTCTTGGAATGTCCTCTTACAAACTGAGTTTCAAATTTTAGTAGCAGCAGGAATAGAAGGCCACACACAGAGTGGGAGCTACTTTTGTGGTCTTATGCTTTGAAGAGAAGTTGGAACAGCTCAAAGACAGAAAGAGGATAAAAGTCAAGACAATCAATGAAATACTCAGTAAGTCCCTGCCATGTCCCTTATAAATTGTTGGAAATCAAGAGAATCAAAGTTAAGCATAGCAAAAAAAAAAAAAAAAAAAAATTCCTAGTCTCAAGAATTGTATAGTCTTAATGGGAAGTATATTTTCTCCTTTGATTGTTTAGTCATTTATTAAACAAATATATTTTGAGTGCCTACTATGTGTCAGGCACGTGCAAGGTGCAGAGATAGTGTCATTTATTCTGCCTTCTCTGAGAGTCTGGAGCTTAAGTAACAAACATCCAGCATAGATAGTATAGGCTTATGTGACTGACTGCCAATAAAAACCATGAAAAATCAGGCTCAAAAGAGTGTCTGTTCTTATCAGTGCTTCCCATTTGTTGCAATACATTTTTGCTGAAGATAATTAAGTGCATTCTGTGTGACTCCATATTTGAAAGCTTGCTAATTCTTTCCTCTAGACTTCACTCCATATTCTTTTTCCCTTTGTTGATTTCACGCTGCATCCCTTCACTGTAATAAACCACAGGGTAGGCATAACAAATTATGAGTCTTGTGAGCTCCTCTAGTGACACATCAAGCTTCAGGATGGTCTTGGAGACCTTCAAAACAAAATATCTTCTAGAAGTCCAACTATTGATTCATCTGACAAACCATGAGGTCCCCACCTGGGAAACCTCAGATTTCTGTATTTCTCCTATCGTGCAATTTCAGGGAAGTGGAAAGAAGCCTATCACTTCTGACAAGTGATACACGTGAAATCTTCTCCTATGACTGAGACAGCCTAGTTTGAACACCCAACCCTAATTTCTTATCTATTCCAACTAAGAATGAAAAAATATATATTTTCCTATCAATATCTGCTTTAAGTCTAAACAAACATTTATTGGTATAAAGAAGAAATACATTTTCCAAAGAAGATAGTTGTGACTAGTGGAGTCAATGGCATTAAATACCATTACTAGTCTTGTCTCTTATACTCATATTTTTGAGAAAGAACTCTTACATCATCAGGTCTTACATATTAATCTCTTTCATCATTCTGAAACTGTGTAAGTTATTTTCTATTTGCTACACACCCAGAGCTACTCTATCCAGCTCAGATTTATCCTCCAAGGGCCTGACCCATATAAACTGCCTCATTCAGATTCCCTTCTACCATGATTTCACATTGGGTTTAGTCAAAAGGATCAACCCTCTTGAAATTTGAGGGAGGAAGGAGAGAAAGGTAGAAGCAATTCTTTGCACTCCCTCTCTACCTCTCCTCTGGCACAATCTATATGCTTCTACAGGCACAACTCATTCCTGGTAGGCTGAGTCCACAGCACTGGAGTTTTCTAGGCTCTGCCTCTGTGCTTTAAGTTTTACCAACCAACAGCCATTGGCTTAAAAATGATTAAAGTTTACCCCAAGAGGAAGCCTTTGATCACTGGAGCCAGATCCAGCCGTGAAAATGTGTGTTTTCCTGCCCTGTTCTAACATTTCTCTTAATTAGGGCAGAGGAAACTGCCTTGGGAAGTTGATTCTTCACCTGCACACATAATGTCTGTGCTTACTTTCTGCTTTGCCGTGTTCTCTGAGGAGGCACTTGGGAACCCATTGGCAAGAACTTGTTTTTGAGGTAATTGCAAGGGAAAAATGAAGCACATGTCAATGAAAATTCATTTTGATTCTATTCCCTTCTCTCTGTTTTTCTAAAGTCAAGCAGCTCCAAATTTCAAGTTGCAAACAATATTATTCAGTGAATTTTACTGATGGAGAATAACTTGATGGAACAGCCCAAGGCAGTATGAAAACATCCTGACCACCCCAATCTGGAACAGTTTTCCTCTCCGCCTGTCAGAGGCTCCTATCAGAATCCCCATCCTCATATTTAGAACCATGGTGTGCAGAAGAGGTCAAAGTGGGCTCATGGAGTTCCAAAGACAATGTCCACTGGATTAGCACAGGAGACTGGGAGCCTTTATATTAGGATAATTGATAAGATTAGGGTCTAAGAGAAGAGAACATGAAGCTATGAAGTTATGATTGAAGTGAAACAACAAGAAAGATGAAATAAGAAACTAAATCCCTGGAAACAAAGACTGGAAGTTTGCCACCAAAGTTTAAGAGAATTTAGTATGGGACAACTTTAGCCTAACAGGGGGATTGTGCTGACATTTGCAAAATCTTATTTTTAAGGAAATTTAGGCTGAAGAGAGGATGGCATTTCTAATACTTGAAATTGATATCACAACGGACAAAAACTCAATTCCTTGGTATCTGCATGAAAAAATAAAGGTATGGATTGCAGATCCTTTGGATCTGATCCTTTCTAAAAGTTTTTCTGGTGTTGAGCCATGCCAAGGACCACCTTTAAGTGTGTCCTCTCAATAAACCCAGATTCAAAGTCATAAAGCAGCTCCCTGTCCATGACCCTCACCTCCCATCCTATATTTCACATGATCAGGGCCATGAAATGAGCTACATAATGGCTTGATTAAGTAAAGCTAATCCATGATCAAATTCCAACTGGAGAGGGCTGTAACAGTGAATTACTTTACCCAGACAGGAAGTCCTTGTCTTTTCTAATTATCTGGTGTCTCAAATGGTGAAGATATAAGAAGGGAGGTTATGAAGTGTTTTGAAACAAGAAAATTTCTTGCTAATCACTGGAGTAATATTCATTTTACCTTAAGATTAAATGCCAAGGTCTATATTTATAGCTAAAAGTTGGTGGAAATAAATATTGATAAGTGTGCCATATACTTTTATATTTATAGATAGCAATTGAAACATCGTCAGGATAAAATCTTCACAGAGTTAATAAAGTGTTTGTTTTCACTTCCAGATTTTTCATTCTAAACTTCTGGACCAGTTCCTGAAAATATGAGGTTTAGGCTTTTTTTTTTTTTTTTTTAACTCTTTACTACATTATGAGCCCACTCTAATTAGATGGAAACCAAGGTAGAGAAATTTCAAGCTAACTAGACAAGTTGCTGAGAACTTAGGTGAAAGCCAGCCAGAGAGAAAAGATATCTAGAACTTAGCCAATAAAAACATACCAGTACTTAGAGTCATTTTCCCAAAGCTCTGCCTTCCAGGTGGACAAATGCTAAGGTTGAAAAAGCAATAAATGTTCTAATAAGATTTACACTTTCCCCTCAACACAAATACAAACAGATCCCACCCTCCACGTGTACATAAATATGCACACAACTAACACTTCACTACTTCACAGAGAATTTTGATTTTAATGAGGACTTTTGATTATGAACAGATAACCCAAAGAACTTACTCAATCCTGGAATTTTAAGTTAGATAAAACTTGAAGAATACTTTAGGAACACATTTCAGTTCATAAAATATAGTTGTAACCCTCCCCTCCTCACATATTTCTCTAGTGTTTGACACTTGTCTGAGGAAAACAACCTTGTATTCCACTTTTTCTGTGACTTTATACATCATTTATTTTGTTTTAGCCAGAGAGAGACTTAATAAAGATTACTGATCCTAAACTCAATGGTGTTGGTTTTTGAAAGACGTATTTTTCTTTCAAAATTCTTTTCTTCAAAGGCTAATGAGATACACTGCTCAGTTGGGAGCCAGAGCTGGGTAGGTGGAGAAATTGCCACAATTTTTCTTAATTGCCACTGAAACTTCCCTTTGTTAGCAGAAGGGGGAAACTGGTTTAGTTGACAGAAGTACATATCTGCTAAATAGGAGAGATGCAATTAGTGGTTAGTTGAGAGGTGGGAAAGAGATTTTATATTGTAACAACTGTAGAACAAAAAAGGACTTGAACATTATTTAAATTAGGTAAAATGTATGAACCAACACAGAGACCGTACTGTCCAAAATCAATCATAGCTACCAACTGTACTTCTTTTCCAGAACATATTTGAGAAATAAGTGAGTTTTATCTTTGTAATCTCATTAAATATAAATATATTTGTTAATTAGAAGTAGAAAAGTTGGAGCTTTGCAATTAGACAACTCCAAGTCTGAGCCAGGCTCTGCCATTTATAAGCTGTGTGACATTGTACATGTTAAACATAAACCTGTTTTCTCTAAAACTGAATAATGATAAAATATCTTCAGTTGTTACAAAGTTTAAATTAGATTATTTTTAAGTATTTTTTTATTCACATTTAAATAGACATTAGCTGCATACTAAGCAATTTAGTTTATTAACTCATCTGTAAACTATATCTAATAATGAACAGCTTTCTGGTACAATATAAGAATCCAGGTATAGATATATGCAATTCATATATCATGAAGTATCTGATATGTGCCTGGCATATAGTCATCATTTAAGAGGTGGGTGTCCTCTTTTTTCTTCTCTATGCCTACTCCCTGTCCTCCTTCTTTTACTTCTTTTCTTGTATTCTTTCCTTCTTTACTTTACTGTTGAGATACCGTTAAAAGGTTGAGAACGATAATAGCTTGGATATAACTACTCAGAATTCCTCCTGCAGCAATTGCTTCCCATTTCCCCTTGGATATGCTATATCGGCAATTACCAAGCCTGACAAACTTAGGATAAATAAGTCACCAACTTCAAATCTAAAAACTTCCGAGGTGAAAGATGGGCAATTTTACATGTAAGGCCACACAGCTCATCCTTGTCTCCAATCGGAAATCTAATGAAACAGTAAGTCAGCAGACTTCCCCCTTTTTCTTCCCCTTTCCACTATCAATGTAAAGTGTCACTTTGACTCATTAAAGACAAAGCAACATTCAGAAGATGAATTGGAGCAAAGCCCGAAGGTCGTCTTGCCAGTAGCCTTTCCTTGAGCCTGGGAATAATACAAGAATCAGGCCATGAGTAATGACTCCTATGTTTCTTATAGACAGTATCTGTGTGGAAAAAGTGCTTTAGAATTCAAATGACACTGTTTAAATAGAACCCTCTCCTTTATAGCCAACTCAACATCTGCATCCTTTATGCCACTTTTCCTGCCTCCTCCAGTTTCTCCTGTCTCTGTGTTCTGCAGCACGCCTGGGAAATATGAACTCATGAAGGACCTATAGTGTGTTCCCAGTAGGAAACGAAGTTTATTGAACTCCGAATATTTTCCTTTTTCTCTCTCTCCAAGATAGTCTACCACAATGCCAGCCACATGGTTACTATTTTAAAAATCTTAGATTATTAACTACTAATCAATATTAACCATAGTTCAAAGCCCCAGAGAACTATATTAAAAATAATTTTAGTCACATAGAAAAATTACATTTCAGATATAATTTAATGTACTGGGAATTATCATGAACTAAAAAAATGAAAGGAAAAAGGTAATGTATGAATCGACTTTTGCTGCAATAAAACTGCATCACAAACATCCTCAGAACACCAGTGTCTTATAACAATAAAACTTCCTTCTCCTGTTCACAGGTCTTTGGGTCAGCTGTGGCTTTACTTTACCATGCCTGGCTTCAGCTTTCAGATTGGGTACATATCTGCTCGATATGTTTTCTTATTTTTATTGAACCAGCAGCTACATGGGCCATATTCTCACTACAGATTACAGGAGAATAAAAGGGAAACCACACCTTGCCCAAATAAAGACTGCCCTTGAGACATGTCAGCAATGTACACTTGGCCAAAAGAAAAAAAAAATTCACATGGCTAAGAACCAAATCAATAGAACAGGAGATCAAGATTGCCAATGGTGAGAAGAACTGAAAATTATATGACAAAGCATATGGGTGTTAACTTTTATAAAAGGAAAGGAAGAATTGAAAAAAAAAAACAGGGCATCAGTAAGATGGCAGAATAGTAGGTTCTACATTCATATTCCACAATGGCCATCCATTTACAAAAGGGCCTTCGTGGGAGTTGAGATTCAGGCAGGGGTTGGTAAAATGCCAGTGGAATCCAAAACCTAAGAACTATTTGGAGAGAGCATAAATGTGCCCAGGCAGGGCCGCCAACTACAATCTCAGCTCTAGACCTCATGTGGACTCCCTTGCAACCTCAATTGGCCATGGTCCTGCTTTCAGAACCATCAGCCAAGGGACCCAACAGTCATGCCCACATGATATGGTTTGGCTGTGTCCCCACCCAAATCTCAACTTGAATTGTATCTCCCAGAATTCTCCCCTGTTGTAGGAGGAACCCAAGGGGAGGTAATTGAATCATGTGGCCGGTCTTTCCGTTGCTATTCTCCTAATAAGTCTCACGAGATCTGATGGGTTTATCAGGGGTTTCTGCTTTCGGGATTTCCTAAATTTTTCTTTTGTTGCATCCAGGTAAGAAGTGTCTTTCATCTCCTGCCATCATTCTGAGGCCTCTACAGCCATGTAAAACTGTAAGTCCAATTAAACTTCTTTTTCTTCCCAGTCTCTGATATGTCTTTATCAGCAGCATGAAAATGGACCAATACAGTAAATTGGTACCAGTAGAGTGGGGCATTGCTGAAAAGATACCTGAAAATATGAAAGTGACTTTGGAACTGGGTAACAGGCAGAGGTTGGAACAAATTGGAGGACTCAGAAGAAGACAGGAAAATGTGGGAAAGTATTGAACCTCCTGGAGACTTGTCAAATGGCTTTGACAAAAACACCCATAGTGATTTGAACAATTAAGTCCAGGCTGAGGGGGTCTCAGATGGAGGTGAATAACTTGTTGTGAACTGGAGCAAAGGTGATTTTTGTTATGTTTTAGCAAAGAGACTGGTGGCATTTTGCCCTGCCCTAGCGATTTGTGGAAGGTTGAACTTGAGAGAGATGATTTAGGGTATCCAGCGGGAGAAATTTCTAAGCAGCAAAGCATTCAAAAGGTGACTTGGGTGCTGTTAAATGCATTCTATTTTAAAAAGGAAAGAGAGCATAAGAGTTCAGAAAACTTGCAGCCTGACAATGCAGTAGGAAAGAAAAAACCATTTTTTGAGGAGAAATTCAAGCCAGCTGCAGAAATTTGCATACATAGCAAGAAGCCTAATGTTAATCCCCAAGATCATGGGGTAAATGTCTCCAGGCCATGCCACAGACCTTCATCACAGCTCCTCCCATTACAGGCCTGGAAGCTCAGGAGGAAAAAGTAGTTTCCTGGGCTGAGCCCAGGTTCCCTGTGCTGTGTGCAGCCTAGGGACTTGGTGCCCTGTGTCCCAGCCTCTCCAGCCATGGCTGAAAGGGTCAATGTAGAGCTCAGGCTGTGGCTTCAGAGGATGGAAGCCCTAAGCCTTGACAGTTTACATGTGATGTTGAGCCTATGGGTGTGCAAAAGTCAAGAACTGAGGTTTGGAAACCTCCGCCTAGATTTTAGAAGACGTATGGAAATTCTTGGATGGCCAGGCAAGTTTGCTGCAGGTGCAGGATCCTCATGGATAACCTCCATTAGGGCAGTGAACAAGGAAAACGTGGTGTTGGAGTCCCCACACAGAGTCTCTACTTTGGCACTGCCTAGTGGAGCTATGAAAAGAGTGCCACCATCCTCCAGAACACAGAATGGTAGATCCATTGACAGCTTGCACCATGCACTTGGAAAAGCTGCAGACAGTCAATGCCAGCCCATGAAAGCAGCTGGGAGGGAGGCTATACCCTGCAAAGCCACAGGGGTGGAGCTGCCCAAGACCATAGGAATCCACGTTTGGCATCAGTGTAAACTAGGGGTGAGACCTGGAATCAAAGGAGATCATTTTGTGGCTTTAAAATTTGGCAGCCCTGATAGATTTTGGACTTGCGTGGGCCCTGTAACCCCTTTCTTTTGGTCAATTTCTCCCATTTGGAACAGCTGTATTTACCAAATACCTGTACCCTCAATGCATCTATGAAGTAACTAGTTTGTTTTTGATGTTATAGGCTCATAGGCAGAAGGGACTTGCTTTGTCTAAGATGAGACTTCAGACTGTTGACTTTTGGGTTAATGCTGAAATTAGTTAAGACTTTGGGAGACTGTTGGGAAGGCATGATTGGTTTTGAAATGTGAGGACAAGAGATTCGGAGGGGCATGGGCAGAATGAAATGGTTTCGCTGTGTCCCCACCCAAATCTCATTTTGAATTACATCTCCCAGAATTTCCACATGTTGTGTTCATGAATAAACCTCTACAAGCTTCAATTTTTTTTTTCTGCAGCTTCCTCACCTCTCTCAGTTCTGATAGAATTGAAAGTAATCAGGGCCTTGTTGTGGATTAAGCTTTGGCTTGAGGAATTGTTGTGACTGGTTTTATTTTCAATCCAGATCACTAAAACTTTCTTCATATCAACAATAAGACTATTTCTCTGTCTTGCCATTCATGAGTTCACTGAAGTAGCACTTTTGATTTCTCTCAAAAAAATTTCCTCTCGCATTCACAACTTGGCTGTTTGGTGCCTAGCTTTTGGCCTATGTCGGCTTTTGACATCCCTTTCTCAATAAGCATAATCATTTCTACCTTTTGATTTACAGTGGAGACATGTCACTCTCCTTTTCAATGAACATTTAAATCTATTGTAGGGTTATTAACTGGACTAATTTTAACATCATCTCAAGGAATAAGGAGGCCCAAAAAGAGTACAGATTTATAAAGTAGTCAGAAACACATACATTTGTCAATTAAGTTTGCTGTCTCGTACTCCAAAACACTAATATCAAAGATCACCTTAACAGATAGAATAATGGAAATGTTTGAAATATAGCAAGAATTACCAAAATGTGACTCAAATATATGAAGTAAACACATACTATCAGAAAAATGGCACTGATAGACTTGCTTGATGCAAGAGTTTCACAAACCTTCAACTTGTAAAAAATGTAATAAAGTGAAGCATAAACAATGAAATTTGTCTGTATATGAAACCCTAAAGATTCTGTCAAACACTGTTAGAACCAATAAACAAATTTCACAAGTCGAAGTTGTATTGTATGAAATCAACATACAAAAGTCAGCTATGTTTTATGCTCTGATGCTGAACTTTCCCAAAAAGAAATTAAAGCAGCAATATCCTGGTTGGGAGAGAGGATAAAGAGAAGTCGGTTATGGGCACAAACATACAGTTAGAGAGTAGAAACAGGTTCTCATATTTGAGATAAAACTAAGACAACTATATTTACCAAAAATATTTTCTATATTTCAAACTGGAAGAGAAGATCTGAAATTATACCAAACATAGAATTGATCTCAAGGTATAAATACCCCAAATATACTGACTTCTTAATTCCACATTCTATGCATGTAACACTCATCTGTACCCCATAGATATGTAACCTGTTATGCATCAATAAAAAGAAAACAATACCATTTTAAATAACATCAAAACTAAATCAATTTAACTAATGAAGTGAAAAATCTATTCTCCAAAAACTATAAAGTGTTGATGAAAGAAATTAAAGACACAAGTAAGTGGAAAGATATTCTGTGTTCATAGAAGAGTTAATATTGTTACAATATTTATATGACCCAAAGTAATCTTCAAACATCCCAATGACAATTTTTATAGAAATAGAAAAAAAAATCCTGACATTTTTATTGAACTAGAAAGGACTACAAATAGTCAAAGCAATCTTATAAAAGTAAAACAAAGCAGGAGGTATCACACTATCTGGTTTCAAACTATATTGCAAAGCTATAACAATCAAAACAGTATGATACTGGCATAGAAACAGATACATAGAATAATGGAACAGAATACAAAGCCCAGAAATAAACCAACACATATATGGGCAACTAATCTTTGGAATGGTACCAGTAATACACAATCAGGAAAGAAAAGTTTCTTTTATAAATGGTGTTGAGAGTACTGAATATCCACAAGCAAAAGAATAAAGTTGGACCCTCACCTTACACCATATACAAAAATTAACTTGAAATTTAGGATTAAAGACTTAAATGTAAGACTTTAAATTACAAAACTCGTAGTAGAACACAGAGGAAAAGACCTGTTTGTCAAAATGTCACTGCCAAGAGGTCTTTTCCTTTTGGATATGACACCAAAACACAAACAAAAATAAACAAGTGAGACTGCATCAAAACAAAAATCTTCTGTACTGCAAATGACACAATCAACAAACCAAAAGTCAACCCACAAAATGGGAAAAAAACCTGCAAACTATATATGTGATAAGGGTTAATATTTAAAATATATGACAAACTCATACAACTCTATCACAAAAATATAAATAACTCAATTAAAAATGGGCAATGGCCAGGCACGGTGGCTCACATCTGTAATCCAGGCACTTTGGGAGGCCGAGGCAGGCAGATCACAAGGTCAGGAATTCGAGACCCATCTGACCAACATGGTGAAACCCTGTGTCTACTAAAAATACAAAATTACTCTGGCATGGTAGTGCACACTTGTAATCACAGTGACTAAGAATGCTGAGGCAGGAGAATAACTTGAACCTGGGAGGCAAACATTGCAGTGAGCCAAGATCACACCATTGCACTCTAGCCTGTGCAACAGAGTGAGACTCCATCTCAAAAAAAAACGGGCAAAGAACTTGAATAAACACTTTTTCAAGAAAGACATACAAATGGCCACCAGGTGTATTTTTAAGTGCTCAACATCACTCATCATCAGGAAAATTCAAAGGAAAACCACAGTGAAATATTACCTCACACCTGTAGGATGGCTATTATCAAAAATAAGAGATAACAAATATTGGTGTGGGGCACTGTTGGCAATAATGTAAACTGTTACAGCCATTGTGGAAAAAAGTATAGAGTTTCATCAATAAATTAAAAGTAGAACTACTATACAGTGCAAAAATATCACTTCTGGGTATACATCCAAAGGAAATGAAACTAGTATCTCAAAGAGATATCTGCATCCCCATGTTCATTGCAGCATTATTCATAATAGTCAAGAAATGAAAAAAGTCTATCAATTGATGATAAAGAAAAAATAGTATAAACATACATAAAAATATTATTTATCAGTAAAAAGAAGAAAATCCTGCCATTTACAACAAATAGATGAACATGAAGGACATTATTCTAAGTGAAATAAGCCACACATAGAAAGGAAAATACAGTATAATTTTACTTATATGTGGAAAAGATATGTGGAAAAGGAAAGCCTCATAGAAGCATAGTGTAGAATGATAATTATCTGAGACTGAGGGGTAGGGTAAATGATAGGAGGTTGGTCAAAGGTTGCAAGCTTTCAGTATAAGATAAATAGTTCTGGGGATATAGTATACAGCATGGTAACCATAGTTAAAAATACTGTTGATTTCTTGAAATTTGATAACGGAGCAGAGAAAAACAAAACCCTTACTCTGCCACAGACACATGCAAATGGTAACTATGGGTGATGACAAATATGTTAAGTAATCTGATTGTGTTAATTATTACATGATGTAAACATATATGAAATCATATTGTGCACTAGACTATATACAATTTTTATTTGTCAAATATTTTAAAATTTAAGCAAACTTTCAAGTAATAATCTACACTGAAAGATTCTGACTGTTTGACATTGTAAATATATGGATTGTTTGAGAAATAGAACTTTTCTATAAATATTCACTCTAGATGCATATTCTGCTTGGAAGTGTTCTATATTTCAACTCAAATCAATGTTTCATTGATTAAGAAGAGAATTAGAAACAAACATTTAATCTTCATAGTAACTAATATTAAAGTTTCCTTTTAAATTTTATCCTTTTGTTATTTGAATAGCTTTTGGGGTATAAGCAGTTTTTGGTTACAGGGATGAATTATATAGTGAGGAATTCTGAGATTTTAGTGCATTTGTTACTTAGGTAGTGTACGTTATACCCAATATGTAATTTTTTAAAACCCACACCCTTCTCCCACCCTCACCATTCTGAGTCTCCATAGTCCATTATATTACTCTGTATGCCTTTGTGTACTCATAGCTTAGCTCCCACTCATGGATGAGAACATATGGTACTTAGTTTTCTCCATTCCTGAATTACTTCACTTATATAAGGGCCTCTAGCTCCATCCAAGTTGCTGCAAATAACATTGTTTTATTCCTTTTTATGGCTGAGTAGTATTCTATGGTATGTACGTATATGTGTGTGTGTGTACACACACACACACACACACACATGTGCGCACATATGTATTACAGGAGGTTGGTCAAAGGTTGAAAGTGGTTACATGGATGAATTATGTAGTGAGGAATTCTGAGATACACACACACGCACACACACCATAACTACTACTACTGAATAAAGAAAATGTGATAGAGAGATCCAAGATGGCCGATTAGCAGCAGCTCAGGATTGTAGCTCCCAGTGAAAGTGCAGAGAGCAAGTGGATGCCGCAATTTCAGATGAATTTTTGTTGCCCACAGACTGGGAGATTCTCGGCGGAGGAGCCACACGGGTCACCAGTGTGACTCTTTTGGCCAGTGCAGCTGTTTTGCTGGTGCCCAGTGCGGCGCTTCTCAGTGCGGAGTATACGGGGCTGGGTGCCCTTTTAGTTGGGCTCAGCTGGTCCCATCCCCACAAGGAGAACAACAATTGGAAGCGCTGAGGACTGAGAGTTTCACAGCAAGCACAGCTGAACCCAGGAAAGCCCAGCTCTGTGGGTAAGGGGCGTCTGCCAAAGGAAAACTAAGAAACAGAAAAAACTTGATCGCCAACAAGCCGGACGTCCACTCAGAGACCCAATCTGAAAGTCGGCAATTACAAAGACGACAGGTGGATAAATCCACAAAAATGGGAAGAAATCAGTGCAAGAAGGCTGAGAACACCCGAAATCAGAATGTCTCTCCTCCTACAGGGGATCACAGCTCCTCATTAGAAAGGGAACAAGGCCTGATGGAGACTGAATGTGATGAACCGACAGAATCAGGCTTCAGAAGGTGGATAATAAGAAACTTCTTTGCGCTAAAAGAACAAATTCTAACCCAATGCAAAGAAACTAAGAACCTTGAAAGAAGATTTAATGAAATGCTAATGAGAATGGACAACTTAGAGAAGAATATAAGTGAATTGATGGAGCTGAAAAACACAACACAAGAACTTTGTGAAGCATGTACAAGTTTCAACAGCCTAATTGACCAAGCAGAAGAAAGGATATCAGAGGTTGAAGATCAACTGAATGAAATAAAACGAGAAGGCAAGATGACAGAAAAAAGCGTAAAAAGGAATGAACAAAGTCTCCAAGAAATATGGGACTATGTGAAAAGATCTAATCTACGTTTGATAGGTGTACCTGAATGTGGGGAAGAGAATGAATCCAAGCTGGAAAATACTCTTCAGGATATTATTCAGGAAAACTTCCCCAACCTAGCAAGGCAGGCCAATATTCAAGTCCAGGAAATACAGAGAACACCACAAAGATATTCCTCAAGAAGAGCAACTGCAAGGCACATAATCGTCAGATTCACCAGGGTTGAAATGAAGGAGAAAATGCTAAGGGCAGCCAGAGAGAAGGGTC
>PVKP010035791.1:0-22980 GCA_004027715.1 Plecturocebus donacophilus | reverse complement strand
CAAAGGGCTTTTTACAAAATTTGAAAAACTAATTCTAAACTTCATATGGAAAAGTTAATACACAAGAATACTTACGACAATTTTAACTTCTAACATGAAGAGCCAGCCTTGCTACTTGCTAGCATTTCATCTCTATAGCAGTAGCTATTTTGACTCTCCTCTAGTCAGAAAAAAGGAACAGCAAAGATGCTTCTGTTCACATTTTTTAACAAGAATGTATTGATATATATTTTTTGTTGTAAAAGTATTTTTAAAAAGGAAATGAGAAAGCAATGAATGAGAAAGATGAAAAAGAATACCAAAATTTTAGTTAAAAGATGAGAGTCATTAGCTTATTTTGTCTTCTCTCATCCAATCCCCTACTCCCAACACACACACATGCACTGGTCAGTGTGTGGAACTTGGTGGGGCAGTAAACTCTCAGAAGCTTATCCTATACAGAGAGTTGGGCCTCCATACTATTAGCCTGATGTAACCTAAAAATTATGTTTAAAAGTTATCATTTACCTAGATTCTACTATGTTTTGTACTTTGTATGTATTTTTATATTCACCTTTTCTACTTGTTCCATTACTTTCCGAGATAGGTAGCATTATTTCTATATTTAGATGAGAAAAGTGTGGCTTATGGCGTTTAATTTAGTTGTCTTAGGTCAAACACAAATAAGTAGCTTACTCAAGATTAACTAATTGTTGCCAAAGTCCATCTTTTTCCACTATGCCCTATTGCCTCTGTTCTGAAGAAGAAGCTATGGAAAGAATTCTTTTGGCAACTCTCAGGGAATAGGATACTGTGTCACTAGGAAGATTTTCTAGCCAAGATCTTGGTGCCCGTGATGATTCATGTTTAGATCATGTTCCTTGAGAGTAGGGAAAGAAAGGAAAGATATCTGTAAGCAGCTGGTTTTAGCATCTGAGAGTTGTAAACAAAGTTCTTAAGAAAACCATCCAATGATATTACATTGTAGGGAATCTTAGAGATCATAGAAGCTACTTACTCCTCTCCACAGCTAAAATTTCAGCCCTTGCTGAAATTTCCTTTCCACTTCCAGCCTTAATGATGGCTAAAATATCTATCACTAAATAGACATTAAACAGATTCTGAGAGATTCAGAAGGCTTCTGATTCCAGCACCCCAAGTAACTGCACTACTAGAAGCTGAATCTTCAGTAGAAATACCTGGATATCCAGCCAAGACAAGTGTCAATACACTTTCCGGCCCATAAAGGAGAAACCTGGTCATGGGCAGCCATACAGTTAAACACTTTCAGTTATATATGTGTGGAATGTGATACACTCTTTGGACCACAGACGAAAGAAACCATATTTTGCTTTTTTTCCCCACCCGAGAGCTGTGAAGACAGATTCCATAAATAAATCAAATCAAATAGAGTTGCCAATTGGAAAAACATTAGTGTAAACATCAGGAGATCTGGCTTGTCACACCAGCATTGCCACAAACGAATCATGGGTAGTTGTGTAACTTCTCTAAGCCTGTCCCCACCTCTATAAAATCTCACTGTTGAACCTAGTATCTTAGAAATCTCCTCTAGATCAAACAGTCTGGAAACCTTATTGGAGGTCTTGTAGGAGATAATTAGCCACTGTGCTTGAAATTAAGCCCATATATTGTGGGGATATCTCTCCTACTCTCTATTGAAACTTGTACCTACGTCATGTAATCTAGTTTAAGTTCTACTGGGTGATGTCCAATGTGAAGCATTCATTTAAAAGGGCTTCATGCTTTCTATAAGCCAAAAAGTTCTACCACATTACAAGAGGCGAAATAGACCTCTTTCTCTTCTTTTCCCCTCTGTTTCTTCGTGAACATTAATAACACAAATATGGCTACAGAGGCCTTGATCTCAAGTATTTTATAGTCATAGAATAGTAAAATTAAGCCAGACACAATGGCTCATGCCTGTAATCCCAGTAATTTGGAATGAATGCTGAGGAGGGCAGATCACTTGAGCTCAGGAGTTTGAAACCAGCCCGGACAACGTGGCAAAACCCCATCTCTACAAAAAGTACAAAAGTTAGCTGAGTCCAGTGGCACACACGTCATCCCAGCTACTGTAGAGGCTGAGGTGGAAAGATTGCTTGAGCCCAGGAGGTCAAGGTTGCAGTCAGCCATGATCATGCCACTGCACTCCAGCCTAGATGACAAAGTGACCCTGTCTCAAAAAAAAAAAAAAAAAAGGACTTAAAAGTTATGAAAAAACTAGGTGTGGTGATGTGCACCTATAATCCCAGCTACTCAGGAGGCTGAGACGGGAGGATCACTTGAGCACAGGAGTTTGAATCCAGCCTAGCCAAAACAGCAAAACCCTGTCTCTTAAAAATTAAGTTATGAAATATGGCCAAGAAGTTTTTAATTAATGAAAGAGGTCAATGTTGATGATGAAAGAATGATTTTATAAACATGGCTAGAATCTAGTTTCACTTAGCCAAAGAGTTCTGATAGCTTCAAGAAAACTCCAGCCAAACAAAATTTGAATAAATGTGTCTCTTCTCAGAAAATATAAGACATTATAATGAAGGGTTCTAATCATTTGTAATTAAGTAGTATTGTAACTTAGAACAACTCATATTTCAAGGCTGAATTCTTTTTTGATTGGCACCCAGATTAACAACAACCAAAAACCCTTCTGGTATCTCTTTTTCAAATCATTGTTAACTAATATTCAAAAGAACATTTGCCAGCTTTGAATTGCAAATCAAAAATGATGCTTATCAAAATACATGTCCTGCTGTCAGGTAATAATACATCATTTTCTTCCAGCAGAGATATACCTTCATTCTTATCTCCACAGATAAGTGGCCATGTGGTTTATACAGCTAAGCCTGAAGAATTGGGCTTGCTTCACCTTTTCACTGCATGTAAAAAGGATGTCCTTTTATTTCAGAGAATTAATTGCAGATTAAATGCAGCCTCAGTTGAAAGTCCATATCAATCATGGTGGCATCAGAATAAGCATATCTATGACACTGAAAATACCAGGAAAAGATGAAAAAATCAAGATGAAACCACTTACGGAAGTCTTCAAAAGAAATATATTTATTTCACTATACGTATCTTTCACAGTAGCAGAATGCTCTATGGCTCAGAGACTAATCATTAATCCTATTAAATGTCTGAGATTTGCCCTTTCTTTTTTTAAAGTTTTTTTAATTTAAAAAAAAATAGAGATGAGGTCTCACTCAGGCTGGTCTTGAACTCCTGAGCTCAAGCAGTGCTCCCAGCTGAGCTTTCCAAAGTGCTCGGATTACAGGTGTGAGTCCCCACACTTGGCCTGTGATGTTTCATAAGTAACGTTAAAAATGAACTGGTTTAAAACCATCCTTAAAGTCAGTGACATATGGTATAATGGAAAATGTATCTCAGGTTGGCAGTCTCTCAAATTGCATATGGCTGTCTTTCATTTCCAAAATCAAGATGGCATTATGCATGTATCAAATCCAATCTTCCAAGTTCAGCTTTCCGCTGATTCTGTTGGTCTGCAATATGAATGTGGCCCCAGTCATTCAGACAGGGTGAGGTGGGGATGGAAATGGTGACTTACGAAAAGGGCCTTACGTTGCTGGCAATGGAGCTCTTTCACCCACAGAGACATCTTAAAATTGATTGCAAGACACTGTGAATGACTTGTCATTCTGAATGAATGGAAAGCTCAGTGTGGATGTGGCAAAGAACAGGACCTGCTTTCATGTTGAATCGTCAAATAATCGCCATAAAACCTCTGGGCATCTCAAAAGCTTGCCATTGTGAAGTCAAATTAGCTTAGGACTTGGCAGGGTGTTTGCGATGTGAGGGGTGGGTATCACCATGCTTGTCATCATTGTAGACACAGCAAGTATTGAAAATGACTTCTTTCTCCATGTCCTTTTTGAAGCAGTGTCAGAGGAATATAAAATGAGTATGTGTTGGAAGACAGGCAGCTCACAGTTGGATATGGGTCAGGCAGTATTGGCTGAAGCCTGTGAACACTGTCCCCAGACTGATGGCTCATCATGCAGACCCTGGCTGGAATTACTGCTGCTGAGAAAATTCATTTTTTTACTTACTTCCCAAGAGAGACAGTAACAAAGTTCTAGATTTTTAAAATCTGAGGTCTAAAGACTATTTTATGCTGATTTTTAATCCTTGGGTGTAGTCTGACTGCCAGGAAAAATGAGAGTCAAAAGGAGACATAATTTGAAACACCTGTTGATGTTTACTGTCTCTGAAGTTACTGAAATTGGAATGACAGTTCCAGCATCTTCATTGAAAATATGTCAGAATAGAACTCTTGCATACAAGGTAACACACTATATAACTTCAGATTTAAAAAATAACTTTTATTAAGTGGCACTGTAGACAGGGTTTGAATCTCCGAGTACAAAAGGGCAACTTTGTTTGGGAGAGAATGTAGATCCGGTGTAGGAGCAGACTAGGAATGGAGGTAAAGGGTGCAAGGAGAGCTTTTCCTGGAGAGATGCGAAGATAAAGAATGTACATTTGCAGTTCAAAGGGATAAGGGTAAGAATTTTGTGACATCTCCAAGAAAGTGGAGTTGCGTGAACTTCTCAGTCCAACCAGAGCCCAAATTCTTGATAATAGTAGAAATGCAGGGCTGGGAGCTCTGGCTTGCTCTTGTGATCCCAGCACTTCGGGAGCCCGAGGTAGGAGAATCACTGGAGCCCAGGAATTTGAGACCAGCCTGGAAAACATAGGAAGACCCCATCTCTACAAAAAAAATACAGATATTTGCAGGGCATGGTGGTGCATGTTTATGGTCCCAGCTACTGGGGAGGCTGAGGTGGGAGGATCTCCTGGGCCCAGGAGGTGAAGGCCGCAATGGGCCATGATCTCACCACTGCACTCCAGCCTGGGAAACAAAGTAAGACTGCTGTCTCAAAAAAGCAGAAATGCAAATCTTGGGTGATGGTGTGAGATCTGGGATTTTCAAATTTTAGCGACTCTAACAATCATCTGGGGAGCTGGCTTAAAGTGTAGCAAGCCAGATCCCACTCTTAGAAGTTCCCTTTCAGTATTTCTGAGGTTGGTGCAGGAATCTGCAATTGAAAAGCATTTTGAGGATTGTAATTCAAGTATTGCTTGCATTTTGAGAAATACATTTTATTCTTCATGAGCAAAGGGAATCTACAATTCAATATATCTTTCTCCTCCTGAAGAAAGAACAAAAGAAGCCACAACTTTCACAAAGTGTTTTATTACCCTCTTAAGAGAAACAGTGTTGAAATAGCAGCAGCAGCAACCACTACCTCACCACCCATCCTTGATACTTCTTAAAAAGTGTACTAAAATATTTGTCTGGGTATGGTGACTCATGCCTGTAATCCCAGCACTTTGGGAGACTGAGTCGGGTGAATCACTTGAGGTCAGAAGTTCGAGACCAGCCTGGCCAACATGGTGAAACCCCATCTCTACTGAAAATACAAAAATTAGCTGGTCGTGGCACATGCCTGTAGTTCTAGCTGGTTGGGAGGCTGAGGCAGGAGAATAGCTTGAACCCAGGAGGCGGAGGTTGCAGTAAGCTGAGATTGTGCCTCTGCACTCTAGCCTGAATGACAGAGCAAGACTCTGTCTCCAAAAAAAAAAAAAAAAAAAAAAAAGTGTACTAAAGTCTTTAGCACTTCTTTTTAAAAATGAGACTATGTATCAAGTATTGTACTTTACTTATAGTAAGATTAACTATCATTTATTGAGCATTTACTAATGCCAGGCATTGTGCTAACCACTTTGAAAATAATACCTAACTTAACACAGTGATCCTACAAAGAAGGTATTATTCTCTATTTTTTTTAATTGATACATAATAGTTGTTCATACTTACAGTTATCTTCTACTTTTATAGCTAGCAAAATTGAGGCTTACAAAAGTTTAGTAACTTGTCTTGGATCACATATTAGTAAGCAGAATATACCCTGTGAATCCAAAGTCCCTGCTTTTTTCCAGTGCTTTATTTTAAAATGACCTAATGAGCAGGAGATGAAAAATTACCACGTGACAAATTCCTGCAAGTGTGTGTAATCAGCTAATGCTGTAGATGGAGCTGTCATTTCTACTTAATCCCCATGTATAACACTGACACACTGAAAACAGCTAATCAACCATCAATATTCTCCTCTCTTATTATCTACTGCTCATTTGACTGACAAAGAAAAGGTGACTTCAGGATTTGTTTCAAAGTCCTGGGAAACAGACTTGCAAAAGTTACAAACCTGTATGATTAAGCTGCAGCAATTAAGGCATTTACCCGAGCCTTCTGACATACACGTGCTTTTGGCTCTTTCATCCCAGAATAAGGAAACGTGCTTGTGCCCTCGAGTAGTGCAGAAGGGCAACCGTGGTGACTGGGAAGAGCCAACTCTCAGAACTGGAAAGACTGGATTCGCCTCTCAGCTTTGTGTTTTTGTTGTTGTTGTTGTTTTGAGACGGAGTCTTGCTCTGTCACAGGCTGGAGTGCAGTGACGCGATCTCGGCTCACCGCAACCTCTGCTTCCCAGGTTCAAGCGATTTCCCTGCCTCAGACTCCCGAGTAGCTGGGACTACAGGTGCCTGCCACCACGTCCAGCTAATGTTTTTTTGTGTATATTTTAGTAGAGATGGGGTTTCACCATGTTGGGCTGGATGGTCTTCATCTCCTAACCTTGTGATCTGCCTGCCTCGACCTCCCAAAGTGCTGGGATCACAGGAGTGAGCCACTGCGCCCAGCCAGCTTTGTGTTTTAAGCCTGGCCAGTTGCCCTTTCTGAGCATCAGTCTTCTCACTTTTAAGGTACAAATGAGGATAAATACTTCACAAAATAAAAGAGAATTGAGTAAAATAGAACACATAGAGGTTCCTCACATATAGGAGGCACGCAGTAAAGTTTGTTTAAATATGCTGTGTTTACATGAAGTTTGGCCTTAATTTTATACAGTTTGAAAAGTGGAAAATTCTCTGGTTTCACCCTGTTGGTAGATGAACTCAAAAACATGCTCAACGCACTGGGCTTTGATGAGTAATTCATAAACATTGTCAACTTGTTCAGGGTGGTGATAGAGACAGATCAAAAGAAGCAAGCATCATGAATATTTCATAAAGAAGCAAACTGCCTTTGGAAAAACTGTTTCAACTGCCTGAAGTTTAAAAAGAAGTCGGGTTTGCTCATTAACCTAACAGAACTTTTGGAACTAGAACTTTTTATGTTTCCTTTTTATTATACTGTGGTGAGCCCAGATCATGCACCTAGTCATAGAAATGTCTATTCCAAAAGTTTTTACATCTAGCCAAGTAGTCACTGACGTGTTCAACAGATACTTAACTAGTGATTATGATGGACCAGCTAGAAACTACAATTAAACATTGAAGACAGTCCCCATAGACAAGAATTATGGCCAGGCACAGTGGCTCACACCTGTAATCCCAGCACTTTGGGAGGCCAAGGCTGGCGGATCATGAAGTCAAGAGATCGAGACCATCCTGGCCAACATGGTGAAACCCCATCTTTACTAAAAAAAAAAAAAAAAAAATTAGCTGGGCATGGTGGTGCACACCTGTACTCCCAGCTACTTGGGAGGCTGAGGCAGGAGCATTGCTTGAACCCAGGAGGTGGACGTTGCAGTGCGCTGAGCTCGCACCACTGCACTCCAGCCTGGCTCCTGGTGACAGAGCAAGACTCTGTCTCAAAAAAAAAAAAAAAAGAATTGTACATGGGAGAGACACACACACATACCAACACAATGTGATAAATGCTATGAGTATTGAGGCATGAGGCCCAAAGAAGGAAATTATCTGGAGATAGCTTACAAGAGGTAATAACACTTAATGGCAAAGACAATAGCTATGCAAGGACCCCACAGTAGAAGACAGCATGGCATGACTGAAAACAAATAGTTGGAAATGAGAGGGGAGGTGGGGCATGGGGGAGAGGTAAACAGAAGAGAAGCTACATTGTCTAGCTGTAGAAGGGTCTTCTGTGCCAAAGTTTTAAAAAACATTCTGAAAACAGGAAATGATAAAATAGATCTGCTAAAAGAATGATAGATAACATATTCAGAGCAAAAGGGAACAGAACCAGTTTAATTTGTCACTAACTACTTTCTGGGGGTACCCTAGGCATACAGGACAGGATCCTGGGTAATGAGATTTCAAGGTGGTAATAGACATGCCTGGCCTGCTAAGGAAACGTCCAGGGATGCCGTCTAGAAATAGCATTGATTATGCACCAAAATGGCTGTGGGGCAGGCAAGACTGGTAGAAAGACTGTGTTCCAGTGAAGTAAAAGGGACAGCAAAGTGCTAAAGGAAGAGTTGTAGTTAAAAAAAGGTCTGTCCCTTGAGATGACTTAAATTAGAGAACATGGAGGTGCTACCATTTTGTGACTGTTTTCACACACTGCTGTGTGGGTCCACGAAGCAAACATGGAACTGTGATTATGGATGCTGATCAGGTTGGAGTATCTTGGGTCTCTTTTCTTAGAGCCACTGCTTGGGACATGAATTATCTGGAAAATTTCTTATGCCTTATGGAGTCAACTATATGGCAGCCCTGGGAAGAGGAGTTGGGGACCAGATACAGTGTTGAGACTGACAGAAAGGAATAAAAATTATGTGTATTTCAATGTAAGAGAATAGTTAGATAAAAATGAGAAGTTCCAAAGGATGTACACCTTAGTTTAGAGGAGACTAGAAGGAAAGTCTAAGCCAGCATTGAAAGATATCTTTTTTGAAAAATTCAGATGGTTGGTTGGTATGGTAAAGTGAGCAGCACAATACCAATACATCCTGGGATCTTGGCATCCCAGGACTTATGGCAAGAAGAGGAGAAATCACCCAAGAGAGAACTGCTCAATGGGGCGAGATAGTAAATGGGGAGAACTGATCTGGCTGCTGTGGATTCAAGGGATAGGATGGCCCTAGGCCAGTGTCTAAGTTCTGTGTAAGCATAGACATGACTCAAACAATTGGTGGTGGCAAAGGGCCCCCTCCAGTGTGTGAGGCATACGAGCAAGGATCTCAGAAGTGATTCAACTTGGAAGTCAGAGCAATGTGGTCAGAATTGTGAGATCTACTCTTATGTGGCATGACTACTGCCTGTAGCTGGAGAGATACTGTGTGCCTCAGCTACACCTACATTTGTCATCCTCTCTAGCCTTTGGTTTTTTGTTCATGCTGTTCCTTCTTTCTGGAACCTCCTCCAACAGCACCTTATCCTTATCTTCTCAAAGAACTTTTCACACCATTATGACTACCTATTTACATATCTGTCTCCCCCACTAAATGGTATGCTCCATGAGAATGGGGCTTGGCTGTCTTGCGATTTTATCTCCAGTGTCTAGTAAATGCCCAACACCTAGTTTCATAATAAGTACTTGTTGAATGAATGAATGAACGAATGAATGAATGAACACAAGAGAAAAAAGCTAGAGTGGGCTCAAGTCTATGAGCTGGAACTTCAGTTAATAACTAGGATTCAGTGCTCTGATTCTAGAGGAGAACTAGCATCTTGTTTGGGATAATCAGGTAGCATTTCACTGGGTGGGGTCAACACTGAAGCACGCAGAGAGTTCTGTGATGAGTCAGGGTGCTTGAGGTCATAGGGAAGGATGTATGTAAAGGAGATCTATGAGTCAGACTGGGATTTAGCCATAATGACTAGGACTTCTGAATGTGAAAGACATTTCATAATTCCTACCCCCGCCACTAAAGTTGTTAATGGATGTCCTACCCCTGCAAAGGTTTCTCATAATGTGGTGTAAAAATGGGTCCTCTCAGTAGATTCAGTCCCAGGAAGTTAGAGAAAGAAAGGAGGTGAGGATTAACACGAAAAAAGAAATGACATAGAGAACTAAAATTGTTACCTTGATCTAAATAGGCTGATGTTTTAGAATGCTAAAGAAAGTGAGGGTAAAACCTAAAGCATAATCAAATGGTTTGGAGATCTATAACAAAGCTTGATTTGTACATAGTTCCCCACAGAGGTTAAGATGATCCTTTTCTCACTGTGGCTTCCCCACTTACATCTGGTTGGTGAGGTCCCTGATCCTCAGTTCCCAAATCTGCTAAATGGCATGATATGTGTAAAGTGCCTAGAACAGGGCTTTACATATAGCAGTCAGTAAATGGTACCTGTGGTAAATGTTGGCACCATCACTGAAACTACAGTGAAAGGCCAGATGGTTCAACGTCTGAAGGGAATGTTGTGACTTTCCCCACCAACCACCCCCCACATACCTTCTCAAACACATACACAAACAGTAGGTTTTCTGCAAATGAGGGAAAGACTGATAATCATCTACCAAGGGCCCTAGAGCCACATGCCTATGAGTCCATGTGCTGCCTACTAAATCATTAGCACTTGCATATCCATATGTATAGCCTAACTGAAATTAGGGACAAGACATTGAGGACTATACAGTGCTATTTCCCAATTTGGAGAGGAATCTCTCAAAATATAACATTTTTTTCTTTAACTATATGAGGATTCTTAATCCTGGCTGCACATTAGAGTCACAGAATTCTTCCAAAATAAAGAATAACTCTCAGGTTCACCCCAGACCAAGTAAATTAGAAACTCCTAGGAATGGGGCTCAAGCTTGTGTGGTTTTGCTGAAGGTCCTCCAAGCGATTCTAATATGTTAATCCAAGGGTAGCAGTCTGGAAGGGCGGCACTGGCATCACTTAGGAGCTTGTCCAAAATGTAGACTCTCCGACCCCACCCCAGACTGAATCAGAATTGCAACGGAATTAGGGTGCATGGAAATAAGACTTCCAAGTAATTCACAATCACACTGAATTTTGAGAAGCAAGGGTTGGTATCAGTGATTCTCAACTCTGGCTATACAACGTAATCGTCTAGAAGATATTATTTATTTATTTATTTATTTTTGCCTTTTGTTTTTGTTTTTTTCTAGAAGATAATTTTAAAAGATAGATTCTTGGGCTCTATCCCCTGGAATTTTTATTTAATTGATCTGAGAAGAACCCAGCCTCAGTCTTTTGAAAAATCACCACTGGGATAATTGACTTTCTTTGAATGTAAGGTTAAGAACTATAATGCGATGTAGGCAGTGCCTCAATGACAGGTCAAATTCTTGGCAAGAAATGCCTTCATGGAGGTGGCTATGTAAGATGAGGTTTAACAGCATTCCCCTTCTCCATGGTTACCTCAACATCAGCACAGATAGCAGATTTGGTCTGTCTAACATGGGGTGTTCTGGCAACATGTTTAAGAAACGTCTCTTTTATATGTCTTTTATAAACATATATAAATCTGCATTTTCTATTTTCCTCCTTTTATAACTGTGGTTTATTAAAGACTAGCTGCATTTGTGTAATAACAATAACCAAAATAGAATATGCTACTCTTAGGGACATGACTCATGTTCTTGCGTTACTTAGTGTAAATAATTTTAAATATTTATATGAAAACAAACATGAAGATATTATAGGGTAGAAAATACATTTCTCATGACGTCTAAAGATAAAACAGAGGACTTAAAAGAAATTTTGCACTTTCAGCAGGCAATTCAGGCGATGCTTCAAACCCCCTAGTAGAATGGATTTTTTCTCCCTCTGCCCTTGAAACTAGCTTAGGGGAAAAGTTTGAGGAGCGCTGAACCAATGGAATTACTTGAAATATGACACAGTGTGTTGACTTAGTTTCAAATCTTCAGCAGTTGGAGCATCTTGGCTTACCTCAAATGCTAGAAATACAGTAGCACTCGTCACTCCAATCCCAGCCAAGGGTCAAATGCTCTATCTCACACGGAAGCTAAAATAAATTCTAGAAGTTGTTTTTGAAGTTGACTTAACTTTATTCACATGATAACTATAAGGGCTGACAAAGACTTCCTCTAACATTCCTTCTGGCAAGTTGAATTAGAATTTGGTTGCAGACCGTGTGGGTTGAAGTGATGTGTGGTGAGACAGATCAGGGGCTTGTAACAATCCTATATCCTCATGAATCCAGTTTAATTTTAATTTTGTGGCTTGTCTAACACATTTTCAGTTAAGAGTTGGGGAATAAATCTAACGTTCACTGGCAAACACTTGGCAGCCCTTGGGAGCAGCATCTTTAGAGAAAACATCATCCTAGCACTAGAGCATAGCAGATATTGTGAGTGCAGGTGACAGGTGCCCTTGGTTGGAGAATGGCATCCCATGACAATGACTGCAGTGGGGTCTCAGGGCATCGAGCAGGCAGCTCTGGAGCGTCTCAGTCAATCCCAGGACCAAGGCATGGCCTCTCAGTACTGATAGGACCTCACGAGGAGCCACATAAGAATGACCGTGATCAAGACAATCGTGAAGTTGAGAAACAGCTCCCGGGTGTTGAGCTCCATTCTCACGGTGGCTTGGTGAGAACTTGAGGTAGACTTCTGAGGCACACCAAGGACCTCTGGCTTATCCTCACCTCCTAACAAAACATAGCAAAGAAAACATGAGGAGATTAATGAGCATTCCTGTGTAACAGTGCTCGTTCTTTCCTCAAAGGAAACAGAAGTGTGGAAAAGGAGAGTGTAATAGGCTAAATCGTGTCCCCCAAAAATCTACATGCCAAAGGCCTAACACCCAGTATCTCAGAATGCAACTGTGTTTAGAGATAGGATCTTTTAAGGGGTAAATAAGATAAAATGAGGTCATTAGGGTGGGCACTAATCCGATATGACTAGTATCTTTACACAAGAGATTAGGACACAGACAAATACAGAGGGGAAGGCCATGTGAAAACACAAGGAGAAGATGGACATGTACAAGCCAAAGAAGGGACTCAAAAGAAACATGCCAACACCTTGATCTGGGACATGTAACCACGTGACTGGCTTTGGACTGGAGACTTCCCTTAGTCTCCAGCCCACCAGTCCACCCTACAGATTTTGGACTTGTCAATCTCTGCAATCATATGAGCCAATTCCTTAAAAACAGACACCATCCCCCTCAGCACAACACATTCTATTAGCTATGTTTCCCTGAAGAGCCCTGATGAATACAGAGGGCCCGATTTCTCTCCCTAATGCCATAAACACCATCATTTTTGCCCTGATTTTTTTCCTGTGATGATTGTATTGGTGCTTTTCATAAAATGTGAAATATTACATTTTTTTCCTCCAACATCTATATTTGTGTGTTTCTGTCTATGCGTATGCATGTATACACTTTTCTTAAGAAAGCAGAGGTACCAAAACAGAAAAATGTTATGGTTTAGTTTTGTTCTTCCTTTGAATTACGTGGGTAAGTGAGATGCCATAATCCTCTGGGCCTCAGGCTGCTGGAGGTCTTCATCCAACTCTGCTGAAGGCAGACAGCTGCATGGACTCTGACAAGTCCTGCATTGGGCACATAGCCTACTGGGATCAACCAAAAGCCCCTCGCATAACAGGCATTCAGCCCAAAGAGCAAGTGTTAACTTCATGGGTACTTCTATTTCAACAAGGGCTTGTGCCAGCTATTTTTAGTCAGGTCCAGGATGTGCCTAGATTGTAAATATTTCAAAGAGCAGGGATGATATCTTCATAGTATGAACAGATTGTTCATATAGGAAATCATACTTTGAGAACATATGCAACGTAGTCATCAAATTATTGTCTTCAGCGAGATAGTGTAATTGGCACATTATTTATGCAGTCTAAATAAAATTGAAGATTTCTGTATTTTAGATCATTAGATATCTATATTTTAGACATTTAGGACAAAAGTCTACTGTAGAGTGAAAGTTTAGGGAGAAAGGGTGTTTTGCTAAAGGTGTGAGTTCAAGAGGCTGAAAGGGTTGTTAGCAAGCATTTGGTCTGAGTGGTATTTTTAACTATCTAACATTACTGAATTACTAATTGTAATTACTGTATTGATTATATTATCAATGGACCAAATTATTAACTGCATAAATGCCAACCAAATAATAATTTTTTCATATTGTGTAATTGGCATAACATACAGGTTCAGCCAGGCATGGCAGTGGGCACCTGTAGTCTCAGCTACTTGGGAAGCTGAGGTGGGAGGATTCCTTGAGCCCAGGAGTTTAAGACCAGCCTAGGTAACATAATGAGACCCTGTCTCAAAAAAAAAAAAAAATACAAGTTTAAATCAGATGGTGCCAATCAGTAGACTGTTGAATCTTGGTTTAAAATATAGCCAAATGATGACAGATTTATGTTTTATCTCCCTTTCAATTCTTGTCCGTCTTTTGGACCTCAGCATGAAGGAAATAGTAAATTGCCAATTATAAATGGCTAGGCATGGTGGCGCATGCTTCTAATCCTAGCACCTTGGGAGACTGAAGTGGGAGGATCACTTGAGCCCAGGAGTTCAAGACCAGCCTGAATAACATAGAAAGACCCTGTCTCTACAAGAAAACAAAAAGGAGAAAAAATAGAAAATATTTACAGAGATTTGCTTGGATGAGAAAGTAAACAGAAGAAAATGAATGGATTAAGGAAAAATAATTTATGAGAATGTGCAAAAGAGCAGAGTAGAACAGAAAGGTAATGAGTCTTGCTAAGATGCCTGGAGGCAAAGGAATGAGAAATGAAGACAGGCTCTTTCTTATAAACTTATCAATGAAATATCCTAGTCCGAATGTCCACTTATTTGGGTAAGTTCTCAAGAAATGCAGAGATATGCAGAAAATATGAAGCCTGGCTTATAATGACCAAAACAATTCAATTCCAGGAGGGCAAAACAACGGGCCCATCAAATCTGCTTATTAAATTAAGCTGTTAAGTCAAGGGAATCATGGACAGTCCAACAGGAATTTTTCTGAGTATATCCGGGTCCAACAGGATATACTCAGACAATGAGAAAAATGCTATTGAAAGTTGTTCCACAGCTCTGTTCATGTTACCTTCACAACAACTCAGGCACATGTTACTGCAATTTTTATCTTTCTTAAGATTACAGCTGAGAACCCGTCTTTTAGAGAGAGGAGATTAAGTTGTTTGTGTAATGACAGATAGCAAGTTAGAGGCAAAGCTAGAATTAGCAGACTGGCACTAGTTACCAGAATTGTGGCCACTTCCTAGGAGTTATGACACGAATGAATTATCACTGCAATGAACTGGCCTGGCTAAACAAAGTTAGCATACATTTTCTGCCACTTTGGAAAACAATTTGGCTTTCTTAGAATTAAAGTTGAAAATGTTCATTCTCTAACACCTAGCATTTCACTTCTCCCCTAAGACACTCAAGAACGTGTGTGCCAGGATACATAAACAAAGAGGCTCAAAGCAATATTATCACAATAACTCCAAACTGGAAACAACTCAAATGTTTATCAACGGCAGAATGGATGATAGATTGTGGTATATTCTTATATTTAAATTTTATAAAGCAAAGAAAACATATGAACTATAACTACACCCAAGATGAGTAGATCTCGCAAATGTGATTGTTGGATGAGAGAACTTACAAAAGAAACCACAGAATATGACTCCATTTATATAAAGTCAAAAATATGGAAGTTAATCAGATTGTTCAGGAATGCAGACATGGATGGTATAACTGTAAAGAAAAACAAGAGCAAGATGATCTCAACATCTTGGGGCAGAAGGGCAGAATGGGGGTTGATCAGGAATGGGCTTCTGGATGCTGCCAATGATCTGTTTCTTGACCTGGATGATCATTATACAAATGTTGCCTTTTAGTTATTGTTTAAACTGTATATGTTTATGCACTCTTTACATTTTTTTTTCAGTCACCTCTAAATTAGTAAGCTACCTATCACACTTCTTTCTTGGGATTTACCTCTTACTATGTTTTGCACTTTAATAGTGACCTTAAATATTTGTTGTTTTATGTGATTTTAGATGAATAAAATGTAAAGAGTTAAGGTGAGAATTTCTAGTGAATTCAATTCAGTATGAATATGCTAACTGTAAGGTGAAGTGTGAACATTCCTTTCACACACATTTATACACTTTAGAAAGAATGAACCAAAGTTAGGCAGAAATTCAGATCAGCCACGTTCCATTTTTCTGCTGTTAACCCACAAAGACACTTCAGGTTTCATTTTAAACCTTCCCTGAAGTCAAGGTCATGCCATATGATCCAGTGATTGAAAATGGATGAATTAAAACCCAAAAAAACTCTGAATAAATTGTACAGGAAGTTTGACATTGGCTTTCTTTGAATGGAGACTTAGAGAAGATAGAAGACCTTCTTCTATAATACAAAAAAAAATTTTTTTTATTAGGAAGGGAGAAAATGTATAAGCTTAGGAGAAAAAAAGGAAAACAGAAATCAATAGTATTCACTTTATATCTTAAGGCATACTGTATACAAGGGGCAATGCCTATTTCATTAGGAAATGTAAACATTCCTCTGACTTTCTCATTTGCAGCTTGTACACACACACACACACACACACACACACACACATACACACACACACACAGAGACTGTATGCTAAGCATAAAAATCCTGCAGTTACCTGAAGAGGATCAAAGACACACTGGCTATGGCAGGTTTCTCCTCACTGTCTCCAACTTGGGCTCCAACTGCTTCTCCCCTCCCAGGCTGTCTGGACTCCTGGACTCTGGGCAGCACCTAAAGTAGTCCCAGGGAACTGGCAATCACTGTGATGTCACTGATGAAACATCTCAAAGGAACACCCTCCGAAGGTTCAAGGCTATTTGTGTTCAGGGGGACATGGAAATATGTTGACTAAGACTCTTCCTTTGGCTGCCAATTTGCCACCACCGGGATTTAAAACCCTTCTGTTTCCAGCTGACTTTTAGTGCAATCGGTGTGGATTTTAATGTATCTTTTACATCTTCATGAATATCTTTAACATGTCTTTAAAACATCATAAACCAAGAGTGATGGACTAATTTTAATCAATGGATGCTGCATTTACTGCTCTCCCTTGAAGGCATAGGAGGTGTAGAAATGTGACTTCATTTTACCACCCATATCTTTAGTTATTTGAAATGTAAAGAGTTTGCTGCCTTATACCCACATACATGCACACCCATACACACACACACACACCCACACACACTCCAGAATTCAATTGGCATCTTTAGCTCTTTCAAAACTGACTTTAGTCCAAGCAGTGAAAGCTAACCCCTCAGTCACCTGCTCCACAGAACTTTCCAGCTAAGCTGTGCATTGCAAGTTTACACGTGAATCTCCAGTTTCATTTGAAACAGCAGAGGAAGTCATGGTTTATATATCTCTGTCAATAAATTAATAGAGCAGTAAACTCACACAGTTCAACTCAGTTATTTGGATAGATTGAGGGTGGAAGGAGAACTGGGTAAAATTAGTGAAAAATATGAATTATAGAATATATCAGAAAGAAAGAAAAGTATTATATAACTTTCTAATATAAACACTGACTAAAATTAGACTAAGATGAGTTTGTAACCAACATAGCACATGTTTGGAGGTAAGTGGAGCTCCTGAAGTGTTTAATTAGACTTGAAAGCAGATCAGTTAAGTACTTTAAACATGACCCTAGCAATTGTGTTTGCTTAGCAAATCCTTTCTTTACAGATAATAGAGGAAATCCCCCCTCTGAATTCCCAATTAGGGTCAATCAAAATAATACATTCCCAGAAGGCATAAACAAACAAAATTCTCTATATAGTTGTGCTTATAGTCAAACCTTTCCCTCCATTCCATATACCCCAGAGACATTAGCAAAAGAAGACTTTTCATTTCGTTTCCTCATTTTAACATAAGCTCAGCGATGGGTAATCTTAATACAACATTCTGTCGCCACTTGTCTTGTGAAAAGAGAGCTTGCTGAAATGACAGTGTATAATAATTATAGTGCAATCGAACATTGGCAGTTATCTGTTGCCATCTGGCAAAGTCCCTGAATGTAGTCAGAGTTCTGTCTTCTGCCTCCAAGCTCTCACCGGATTGTTTCCCAGGCTGGGAATGTTTACTTAGTTACCAAGCCACACCTGTCCCTTTTTGTAACCACTTAAAATTATTTTTTTGTTGAATTAAAAAGTTACGTATTTATTGTAGGACATGTGAAACTATATTAAAGTACTTAAAAATTTTAAATTAATCTCACCACACAAAGGGAAAAAAAAATTACATTACTTTTTTTTTTTTTGAGACAGAGTTTCATTCTTGTCACCCAGGCTGGAGTGCAGTGGCGTGATCTCAGCTCACTGCAACCTCCACCACCCAAGTTCAAGCGATTCTCCTGCCTCAGCCTCCGGAGTATCTGGGATTACAGGTATGTACCACTACACCTGGCTAATTTTTGTATTTTCAGTAGAGACAGAGCTTCACCATATTGTCCAGGTTGGTCTCAAACTCCAGACTTCAGGTGATACACCTGCCTCAGCCTTCCAAAATGCTGGGATTACAGGTGTGAGCCACTGAGCCCAGTCTACATTACTTTTTATTCATGTTTGAGGCTGCAGAGGCACAATCTCAAATTTCCAGGATATTTTTGGTAAAGAAATCTGATACTTGAAAAACTTTTATCTTTCTTAAATCATTTGGAATCAAATTATTTATAGTATATCATGTGTTGTATTAGGTTTATGGGATAAGCATTTATTTTGTACATGTCAGAATATGAATTAGCTCTACAATATTTAAAATACAATAGGGAAATGTTAACATATCACCAAAACAGCTCTCCAATACTGTCATTTTGGTTGAATTGGTCAATTCCAAAGTAACTTGGAAGAAAAATTCTACTTCTTATTTGACCGAATTGATGGATCAGTCTGGTTTGCCTCATTTAAGCTTGTCTAATGCTACACCAAGGACTACTGTGCCCAGTGCATTGACAAATTCTCAGACTTCAGAAGCTTCAGAAAATTAGTGGTTTCTTCTGTGATGTCACTTGGAATTTAGTTGTCACTAGTTTAGCCTCACCCTCTCCAGAAATGCTTGCAAGCTGCCCCAAATCACCCAACAACTATTCAAAGGCATAAGGGAGGATTTAACCCTCAGGATCTGCAGGTCTGCTAAAAACAAAACAAAACAAAACAAAAAACTGTTTCCTGCAAGAAGCCAGAATAAAATAAAAATAAAAATGCAATCAACATTATTTTTAAAAAATCAACATTATTGTTTTTCATTTAAGAAGTTGAGAATGACAAGATTTCAGACAACAGTACCAAAGCAAATTCATCCTTTGTCATTAACATTACTTAATTCTGCTAATACTTTAGTTCCTGAGAGCAATTCCCATGACTTAGCGGCATTCATTTCATATCAACTTTCTTTCAAGATACTTCTCTGCCCATTGGCAGGAAGACATTCTAAATAATCTTCAACATTATTTCTCTGCCTATGAATCTACAACTTAGCCAATGCCCAAAAACGTTAAGAAAACAACTTTCACATTGGCACTGGCATTGAATCTCTAATTGGTATTTATCTCCCTACCTCCATTACCATATACATTCTCAGGTGTAAAAATGACATCCTTTGAGAATCAGTGCTGAGTTCTTGTGCCTGATTAGGTGCTAAACTAGCTTGTTTCGTGTACTCCCTATTTCCACCAACCTTTTTGCTCTAAGAACAGAACAGTGAAGACCTATGTCAGTCCTAGAAGTCTACAAGTCTGCAACATGATGGGAGAAGTCACCAAGGCCTTGATGAAGGCGATAAGCTCTTAGCACATCGCAGTAACCAGCATGATCATTATGAGGCCTTCTCACTTTGCCGTCTTCGTGTCCAGCTGGTCATGGAGCTGAGGGAAAGACAGCAACAGCTTTCTGCTATTCTCCCTCACTTTCCTAAACACATGCATGAGTGCATGCCCAGAGAGAAAAGAAAACCCTACTTCTTGACGTTTTCTCCGTCACTATTGCCACAATCATCATACGAGCCCTGCCCTTCCGGCCACAGGGAAAGCCCATGCAAAAGTCATGAAGAAGCCGAAGTGGCCACTGGCAAGCACACACAATACTGCTAACTCAAACACTTTAGCCCAAGCCATCTGCGGGAAAGTGGAAAGCACACAGACCTTGAAGTGACAAAAGCCTGTGTTCATCTTCTGAATTTTCCATTTACTGAGTAACATTAAGAAAATTATCTATCCTTTTTGGGCCTCAGTGTCCCCATCTATAATATGGGAATACTAATAACCCTCAAAGATTTGTGTTCAAGATCCAGTTGATAATGTATGTAAAACCAACTTGTTCCTTTTCATCACTAAGATTTGATACTATACCGCTGTGTGTAAAAACAAGCACAGAGCCTGCCTGTTAAACCATGCTAATCGTGTGGGGTTTTTTTCCATCCTAATAATTAAAAGTCAATAAATAAATGACAAGGAGGAACTCCTTTCTCTTGGACAAGTACAAAGCTTCTCTTTTCATTTATGACCAAAGGAGAATGGGCTGAGTGTCACTTCATGTAAAAGTCCTGTGAAACATGCACTGATATAAGGACTGACTTTAGCCCAGGTGGTGAATGGAGCGCATGGAGTTGAAGCAAGCTTGGCCTCCCTCCTTGACTCTCTCTCTCTCTCCTGCCATCTGTGTGTCCCTCAGATGCTGCCCAGATGCTGCCCAGATGCTGTTGCTACAGAGCAGACGGGATGTACAGCAGAAGGCCAAGTCGTCACCTTTGCCATTCCTTCTGCAATTGTTCAACTGGTATCAAGTGAACTCTACTACATACACAGCATTGTTCTAGTCACACAGGAAGTAATAATGACACAGAGCAGGGCTACTGCCCCCAAAAGAAGAAGGTTAAGGAAAGTATATACACTATTCACAGTAGGCCAGTGATGGAATCAACCTAAGTGTCCATCAACAGATGAATGGATAAAGAAAATGTCATCTATATACACAATGGAATATTCACTATTCAGCCTTAGTAAAGAAGGAAAATATTGGAGAACATGATGCTAAGGGAAATAAACCAGACACAACAAATACTGCATGTTCTTACTTATATGTGGAATCTGAAACAACCAAACTCTTAGAAGCAGAGAGTAGAATGCTGGTTACAGAGGCTGGGGAATGGGGTGAATGGGGAGATGATGGTGATACAAGGTCGCAGGAAGAATAAATATATTTTAGGCTTATTGCACAGGATGGTGAGTATAGTTAATAATGGTGTATTGTACATTTCACAATCCCTAGCAGTCAATTCAGATGTTCTCACCATGAAAAATGGTATTTGATGTAATGGATATGTTAATTAGCTTGATTTAATTATTCCATATTTGGTACCCTATGAATATATACAACCACCAATTGTCAATTTACAATAAAATTTAAAAAATTAAAAAGAAAGAGGCAGCCAGGCACAGTGGCTCATGCCTGTAATCCCAGCGCTTTGAGAAGCCAAGGTGGGTGGATCGCTTTAGGTCAGGAGTTCAAGATCAGCCTGGCCAACATTGTGAAACCCCGTCTCTACTAAAATACAAAACTCAGCCAGGCACAGTGGTGTGCACCTGTAATCCCAGCTATTTAGGAGTCTGAGGAAGGACTTAAACCCAGGAGGCAGAGGTTGCAGTGAGCTGAGATTGCACCACTGTACTCCAGCCTGGGCGACAAAATGAGAATCCATCTCAATAAAATAAAATAAAATGAGAGGGGCAAAAACAATTAGGATACAAGACAGTGTGAAAGAATGACATCAGGAAAGACATTAGGAGTCCCACGGTAGGAGAGATCTCTTTCTCCTGAGATGAAAAGACAGCAAAGAAACTTCTTACAAAGCATAGAGGGTGGTACTGAATATGAAGCAGACTCATAAATGACCAACTAGAAGACTTGAATTGAGCCTCAAAAAGAGAAAAAAGCAACTTAGGGCTAAAATAATAATACTAACCACAACAATGTCAACTGGCACTTACTAAACATGCATCACCTTATTTAATTCCTTCAACAACCCTGTGAGGTGGGTACAGCATTCCTTTTCCATGGAGGAGAAAACTTGGCCCCAGAGAGGCGGTGTCTTGACAAGTCGAAGAGTGCATAAGTGATTGAGCTTTAAAGCTTTTGGACCCAGCCCTGAGCTCGAACCACTACACAATAGTGCATTCAGCACAACCGCGAAAGCATCCTCTAGCCAAGGAGACTTCACCTTCTTTTGATTGCGCACTTTATAGATAAAAAAGTTTACCATGATCACTGACAGAAAATGTATGTATATTAATAGATTATATGCAGGTGTTACTGTGCTAATTTATTATGCATATTTTACAGCACACCAAAATAAACATTTTAAAATACGAGGCCAGGTGCAGTGGCTCACACCTGTAATCCCAGCATTTTGGGAGGCTGAGGTGGGTAGATCACTCGAGGTCAGGGTTTTGAGACCAGTCTGGCCAACATGGTGAAAGCCCATCTCTACACAAAATACAAAAAATAGCCAGGCATAGTGACAGATGCCTGTAGTCTCAGTTACTCGGGAAGCTGAAGCACAAGAATCGCTTGAACCCGGGAGGCAGAGGTTGCAGTGAGCCGACATAGCACCACTGCACTCCAGCCTGGCGACAGAACGAGCCTTTGTCTCAATAAATAAATAAAATGTGAGGCACGAAGCAAGAGAAATTAAAAGTCTGCTTTGTTTGTTTGTTTTTCCACATCAGGAGACTACTTTCCCCCATTCAGAGACCTCTGCAATACCCTATGGCATCTAAAAAAGAATGCCATAAAATTTAGCTTTTGGTTTCACACTGAATCCTGGCAGGTGATCAATAAATCCTTGTTGAACATATAAATGATTACTACCTGTGTCGTTATCCACTTGTGACACATGCGATTTTTGTCTCACTAACTAAATTTGAAATTCAAAGGCACAATTGCTTGTATTTGTTTGTTTGTTTGTTTCTCTAGCTGTGTCCTAAACCAGTGAAGAAGCAGAATAGATGCTCCAAATTGCATAGCAAGGAGCCAGGTTGAGCCTCCATCACTTGACATCCCTGCTGACATCCCGGCGGGTCTGAGCATGGCAGACGTTAATGGGGAAGTCAAGGTCAACATCAAAGCTGTTCATACATGGACCTCAGAGCTTCCCAGGAGAGAAATTCCTCTGAAGGGAAATGAATCAAGAATCA
>PVKP010035790.1:0-22968 GCA_004027715.1 Plecturocebus donacophilus | reverse complement strand
CTATGTGCCTTGGCAAAAAAGCACAAGCGAACCCCAGCCCTGATTGCCCTGCGCTACCACCTGCAGCGTGGGGCTGTGGTCCTGGCCAAGAGCTACAATGAGCAGCGGATCAGAGAGAACATGCAGGTGAGGAGTTGGGTGGGCATCGGCTCCTGCACAATGTCCTTCACACATGTGCTTCTTGTAGGGCTCTCAGGACATCCTTGGACTAAGTCCATTTTCCAGGCATTTCCTATGCAGAAATGCTTTGTGTGCATCATAAGGGTTTTCTGCTCCATCAAAGGAGTGATAAGGGTTTTCTACTCCACCACAGGACAGGCAGCATGGCTGGAGAGAATCAGGATACAACCAAAACCAGAGATTTGGGTTTCAGCATTAAGTTGGCAGTTTATTCTGCATCTCTGTGCTAGGGATATTTGCTTTTCTTCATTTTCTGAAATGAGGAGTTGGGTTAGATGTTCTCTAGTCTCCAAATCATTGCAGATATTTTTATTTTCATGTCCTTATTTACTCAGTATAAATTTCATACATGTATTCTCTTAGAGTTTCCTTTATAGTAGCGCCTGTTGACATCTTTGGGTATTTTTATTAGGTTGCGTGTCTTTTTATATGTGTAGAAGACCATAATTATACTAATAAGTAGAGTTAGAAAGGAAAATCCCCTCAACATAGAGGTTTAATACAAACCCGTGTATTTAGCTAACAATTCTATGATTTGAAATTTAGCCTAAGTTCTGCCTAAACTCAGTCCAGTCCTTTTGTTCCTGGCTGGGCTCTCATGTGTGTGCAGGACAGTGAGGCAGTTTTGCTTCAGGGTGTCCATGGGGCATCTGTCTGGGTGCCTCCCTCTCCTCCATGCAGTTCTTCATCCCCCAGTCATCCAGACCAGGCTTCACCGCAGCACAAGGCAGTGAGTGGACACATGCAAAGCCTTTACATGTCTAGGCTCTACACCATTTCTTCTGGGAAATTCTATCAGCTAATGTAAGTTATAGTACAGACCAGGCTAAAAGGATTGGGAAACAGACACCACTTTTTATCAGGAGATGCCTGAAGTTCATATAATCGAGCAAGTAGATTCAGGGACATGGGAAGTATTGGAAGGCATCCTTCTAACTAATCTACCATATAATAATATTTTATGATTATATATATATATATATATATATCCTGGATATTAATTATTTAGAGATTTTGATGTATTGTTGAAATAACAACTCCCGAAATGTACCCGAGTATTGATTCTTTTCATGGATGTTTTTAACAAAATAAGTTTCTTAACTACTCTTAATGTAGTCAGATTCTTCATGCCTTTTTCTTGTAGTTGATAAATATGATGTATTTTCCTATATTGAAAACATGATATTTTACTATATAATTATATAGTAAAATAGTATATTACATATTAGTATATAGTAAAATAACACACTATATTCTTTTAATATCTTATAAAATTGATATATTTTCCTTATAAATTGAAATATTCAAATGGAATTGATTTTTTAATATTACACAAAATAAGAATGCAAATTTGCATATACATAATTTTTAACTGATAATAAAATGTCTTACTAACAATTATTGAAAAGTCCATATTTGCTCACGTATCTTGATTATTCATCCTGTCATAGATAATGTCTGTAAGCACTTCTCTGGAATTTCTCCTCTTTTGAAGTGAGTTATTAACATTTCTGTATTGTCTAAATTGTGTTGAATAGAAAGTCTTGCCACCAGAATGGTACAAGTATTTTTCTGACATATTCTCTTATATAATAAGGTCTTGGCTAGTCTTGAATGAGTGTTCTGTTATATAACACTTAGTATTATCAGCTTCAACAAAAAGGTTAATATTTTGGTCTTTGGCTGAAATTGCTATGAAACTTCAGATCAATTTGGTGAGAACTGAGTTATTAACAATATTGCAATTTCCAATTAATGACTATTATATGAATAATCAGTTATTTAAGTGGTATTTTAATATACATTTCAATTAGTTACATAGATTTCTTTAGTAAGGCCTTTGTGTACACTTTCCTAGATTCATTCATAGAGATCTTATTTTTAATAGCTTTTGGATAACTTTTTCCTTTAAGAATTTTCTAATTTATGAAAATGTCATAAGACTAATCACAATAAATGCCTCTTCCCTAGATTCATCAATTGTTAAATTGATGATGCTTTTATTCTCTTTCTCTCTACCTCTCATTCTCTGTATCGTTATTTCAGAGTATTCCAATACATTTATTAAGTTATTTAGTGTTATATGTTAACAATTAGTGACATCTTTTTGATATTTAAATTATCTCTGAGTAGTGAGATCCTCTTCAAGCAAGTAGTTGTGTTCTTTAAACATGACGCTATTAGTATTTGGACAATTACTGTCTTGAATTTTTTGAAAATTATTTTTTTTTCACATTGTACTTGTCCATTGAAGATAGAGGTGGAAATACAGATGAATATATTTGGATTTCAGTATTTCGATATCTGATGTGAAACTGCACAACACTGCAGAGAAAGAGAAGCTCTCGATAGAAACTAAAGATGGAAAGAAGTTGACCTCGTGTGCACATAATTGGTTCATGTACTTAGAAGATTCAGAAGAATCTAGAGGGAAATTTGAAACTTACAATTTTTTTTTCTAATTTATTTTATTTATTTATTTTTTTGAGACAGAGTCTCACTCTGTCAGCCAGGCTGGAGTGCAGTGGCACGATCTCGGCTCACTGCAATCTCCGTCTCCTGAGTTCAAGCAATTCTCCTGCCTCAGCCTCCTGAGTAGCTGGGATCACAGGTGTGCGCCACCAAGCTCAGCTAATTTTTTTTTTTTTTAGTAGAGACGGGGTTTCACTGTGTTAGCCAGGATGGTCTTGATCTCCTGACCTCATGATTCTCCTACCTTGGCCTCCCAAAGTGCTGGGATTACAGGCGTGCCCGACGAAACTTAAAATTTAAACAGTTTGATGGTGACACAATTTAGGTATTTGTCCCCTCCTAATCTCATGTTGAAATGTGATCCTCAGTGATGAAAGTGAGGCCTGGTGGGAGCTGTTTGTATCATGTGGACAGATATAGAAATACAGAGTCCAACAGTATTCATCTGCGTTAGTCTGTTTTGTGCTGCTGTAAAGGGATACTTGTTGCTGGGTAGTTTATACAGAAAAGAGGTATCTTTGGCTCACACTTTGCAGGCTGCACAAAAAGCTTAGCACCAGCATCTCTTTCTGGAGAGGTTTCAGGAAGCTTTAACTTCCAATTTAAGTCATTCCTTGCTCCCATATCTGATCACAGGCTGTTAGAAGCGGCCACACTACTTCTTGAATGCTTTGCTGCTTAGAAATTTCTCCCACCAGATACCCTGAGTTATCACTCTTAAGTTCAGACTTCCTCAGTGTTTTCAGACATGAACACAATGCAGCCAAGTTCTTTCCTAAGGTATAATAAGGGTAATCTTTGTTCCAGTTTCTAGTAAGTTTCTCATTTTGATCTAAGACCTTGTTAGCTTGGACTTAATGGTCCATATTTTTATCAGCATTTTGGTCACAATCACTTAGCCAATGCCTAACAAGTCCCAACCTATTCCTTATCTTCACGTGTCTTTTTCTGAACACTCCAGATGCTTCCAAACTGTGCTCTTTACTTAGTTCTAAAGCCACTATCACATTTTCAGGTTTTTTTTTTAGCAGTGTTCCACTCCGGGTACCAATTTTAGTCCGTTTTGAACTACTATAAAGAAATACCTGAGGCTGGATAAAATATACAGAAAGAAGGTTCATTTGGCTTACCATTCTCCAGACTGCACAAAAAACATGGCACCAGCATTTGGTTCTGGTGAGGCCTCCGGAAGCATTTACTCACGGTAGAAGGTGACAGAGGAGCAAGCACATCAAATAGCAAGAGATGGAGTAAGAGGGAAAAAGAAGAGACACATGTCAGGCTCTTTTATACCAGATTTCATGTGAACTAATACAGTGAACATTCAGTCATGACCATGGTTAGGGTGCCCAGCCATTCATGAGGGTTGCCCCCATGGCAAAAACACCTCCCACCAGGACCCACTTCCATCACTGGGGCTCACATTTCAACATGAGATTAGGAGAGGACAAATACCCAAATTGCATCACCATCAAACTGTCTAAATTATAAATTTCACAATTTCCCTCTAGACTCTTCTGAATCTTCCTAAATACATGAACCAATCACACGCACACAAGATCAACTTCATTCCATCTCTAGTTTCTGTTGAGATCTTCTCTTTCTCTGCAGTGTTGTGCAGTTTTAATGTATAATACCTAGAAATAGATACCTGATATTCTTTAATCACTTGAGAGTTTAGAATGCTTTTTATAACTTTTGGAAACTTAACAAATATTTTAAGTATTGCCTCTCCACCCTACTGTCTGATATACTTGGCTATTCCAAAGTGACAATTGTGCAATCTAACAACAATAAAAGTTTTCTATTTCTTTGATAGGTTTCTGAATTCCAGTTGTCTTCAGCAGATATGAAAGTTCTAGATGGCTTAAACAGAAATTTTCGATATGTTACCTTAGATTAGTAAGTAACTTTGGTAAATGGGTTGGCTAATTCATTTTTGAAAGAGAAATGTCAGTTGACTTTTAAATGTTACCTCAATATTATCAAGACAGAGGCCAGTGTGCGTGAGGGGTGGAACTCTTCTCCTGGATTCACTCCACAGCTCTGTTCTCTGACAGGGTGAGTGGGCCCAGGGTCGGCATGGGTCAACCTATGCCTCTGCTCTCTTGAATTCATGAAGCTTTCCAGAGCAGCCGATACTATTGCTGAGTCTGTGTCTTTTATGTAGGACTGGCATTTTGCTACGGCCTAGTGGACAAACTGTGGCTATTGCCCGTGTGGCCTGATTAGATGTTCTTTCAAATCAGCTCAGTTCCTTATCAGATAAAAACATTTCAATCAATCTTGAGGTTCATGCCAGAAATTCTCATGTCTTCCATATGGAATTGCTCACGAGATCATGTCAATACAGAATCTTTAATCATTTCAAATCTCTTTCTCCCTTCTCTTTAGACATTTGCTCATGACCCAAAAACTATATTTTGCCTCCAGAAAGTTTGCCCTTAGTGGGCAGTAGAACTCTTGGCTTTGATTTTTTGCAATATGGAAATCTCAATGCAAAGTATAAAGAACTTTTAGGGAAGAGAGATTAAAAATCAAGGGAAGAGTTGGAAACTAAAGCTCCATTTTGGAGATAATGTATAGTTGACAAAAGATCTTACTCTTTCTACATGCTCCAAGCTTCTAGGATTCATAGAAAGGCAATTCATGTGATAAGGGCAAAACAAGTCATGCCACTGCTTGCAGTGGAGATATTAACAGGTAATAGACACGATGAGATAATGTATTAAAAAGGGTAAGCACAGCAGCACATCATAAGAACTCAAACATTTTTAGATATATTATTATTTATATTTTTTATTAGTTTAGAGAAAAATAAAAATGAAATAGGAAATCATGAAAAGGAAAGGAAGAGTAGTAAACATAGGTAATTGTCATCAATTAATTATTTAACATTAACAATTGGTTTATTCATCATCTTTCATCACTATATTTTGTGTGATTTTCACTTGAAGATTGTCCTTAGCATATTGGACATTTTTTGGCCCTCATAACTAAAAGGAAAAGAAATATACAAGTAACAGAGAATTAGGATATGGAACGCCATAGCATATATGACAATTTACATATCTGAATCAAAGAGAATATTTTCCATATGGTAAGCAGCCAATCAGTAAAGAATGCGTCTTTTATTCTGTAGCATAATGTAAGAAGCAAAAACAAAAACACCAAAAAAAAAAAAAAAGAATACATCTTTTAAAAGGATATGTGATTGCCACCAATCATATTTAACACTCAAACTTTTTTGTAAGGATGAACATATAGCTGGCTTGCTTTTATTCAGAATAACACAGAATGAGTTCCTCTTTTCATGGAGAATTTGAAATAGAAATAACATTTAACACACAAAATTTTTTATAGGATGAACATATAGCTGGCTTGCTTCTATTCAAAATAATGCAGAATGAGTTCCTGTTTTTACTGAGAATTTGAAATAGAAAAGGTCAGAATATCTCTTTGCTCTGTTGACAGATATGGAGGAATATGTTTGAACAATTGACCGTGTGTAGTTTATGTGACAAATTCCAGGAAAGGGAATATAATTTGAATAATTTATTATTTTGGAAAAAAACATATTGTGAAGTTATGTTTATAAAAGTAAGAAAGATTCTATAATTAGTCAGAAAATAAACTTCTTAACATTCACACTAAATGACAGTTTCATAGAAATCACTTCACTACCACTGTAGTAATAGAGTCATTTCATCCCTATTATGTACTGTTTTTTCTCTTTTCAGTCTGGCAGGCCACCCTAATTATCCATTTAAAGATGAATATTAACATGGAGGACTTTGCATGACATCTAGCAGAAGGCTGCCTGTGGATGGTGATCCAGAGGACGTCTCTATGCTGGTCACTGGACATAACACCTCTGTCTATATCCATCCTGCCTAGCAACTTCAGTTAGCTAGAAGATATAAATCCATAGTCCAAAAAGCAAAGACAATAAATTTTTATCATCTTCAAATAATTGAATGTTTTTCCTAAAGATTTTTTTCCAACTCCTTTCTCTGTTCCTTGTATGTTTCTTTTCCTTTTAGTTCATGAGGGCCAAAAAATGCAATTTGCCTATAAGTTTGGGGCAGGGAGTGTATGATGATAACAACCATTGTATAGACATTTTTGAGGTGAGAGTGGGTGGAGTTTTCCTCTCCAGTTCCTGGAGCTCTGATTCTTGTGATGCTGGAAGGTCATCCTGTCTATATGGCTCACCTTCCAGACTCTATGCTGTTTGTTTTCTCCTTTCTAAAAGAGCTAAACACAGACTAGCTGATAAATACCTGTCACTTGCTCCTCCTCTAGAAGCGGAAAATAAAATTTCAGGCCAATATCCCTGATGAATATAGACCGAGGCATCCTCAATAAAATACCGGCAAATTGAATCCAGCAGCACAACAAAAAGGTCATCCACCATGACAAACGAGGCTTTATTCCCGGGATGCAAGTTTAGTTCAATATACATAAATCATTAAATGTGATTCATCACATATACAGAACTAAAAACAAAACCCCGATGGTTATCTCAGTAGATGCAGAAAAGCCTTACAATAAAATTCAACGTCTCTCTATATTAAACACTTTCAACAAGCAAAGCATCACAGGAACATGCCTCAACATAATAAGAGCCATCTATGACAAACCCACAGTCAAATCACAATGAATTGCTAAAAGCTAGAAGCATTCCTCATAAGAATCAGAACAAGACAAGGAAGTCCACTCTCACCACACCTATGACACTGAAAATCTTAGCCGGAGCAAGCCTGCAAGAGAAAAAAAGCAAAAGGCATCCAAGTGGGAAGAGAGGAAGGCAAGCCATCTGTATTAACAGATGATAGGTATGATTCTATACCAAGAAAATCCATCTCTGCCCAAAGGTTTCTGAAACTGATAAACAACTTTCGTAAAGTTTCAATATACAAAATCAACAAAATCAAGCAGTTCAAAATCAATCAAGTACAAAAATCAGTAGCAGTTCTATACACAACGTCCAAGCTGAGAGCTAAATCACGAATACAATCTGGCCAGTGGCAATGGCTCAAACTTCTAATCCCAGCATTTTGGGAGGCCAGTGCAGGCAGATTGCTTGAGTCCAGTAGTTAAAGACCAGCCTGGGCGACATGGCAAAACCCTGGCTCTACAAAAATATTTAAAAAATAGCCAAGCATGGTAACGCAGGCCTATAGTCCCAGCTTCTTGGGAGGCTGAGGTGGGAGAATCACTTGAACATGGAAGGCAGAGGTTGCAGTGAGCTGAGATTGCTCCACTGCTGCACTCTAGCCTAGGCAGCAGAGAGAGACACCAGCTCAGGAAAAAAAAAAAAAAAAAAAGGAATACAATTTTAGTCACAATAGCCACAAAATATCCAGGGATACGGCTAACCAGGGAAGTGAAAGAGCGCTGATAAGAATTAACAAACACAGCTGAAAGAAATTAGAGATGACACAAACAAATGGAAAAAAATCCTAGCTCATGGATAGGAAGATTCAATATTGTTAAAATGACAATACTGCCCAAAGCAATTTACAGAGTTAATGCCATTTCTGCCAAACCATCAACACCATTTTAAAAGAATTAGGAAAAAAAAACTATTCTAAAATTTATATGGAACAACAACAACGAAAAAAGGGCCTGAATATCCAAAGAACCCCAAGAGGGGGAAAAAATGAACCCAGAGGCATGTCACTACCCAACTTCAGTCTATGCTACAAGGCTACTGTAACCAGCACAGCATGGTATTGGTACAGAAACAGACATACAGAGTAATGGAATCGGTTGCAGAACCCAGAAGTAAAGCTGTACATCTACAACTATCTGATCTTCAACAAAGTTGAAAATACCAAACAGTGGGGAAAGGGCTCCCTATTCAAAAAATAGTGCAAGGTTAACCGGTTAGCCATATTCAGAAGAGTGAAACCTGACTCCTTTCTTACAAAAATCAGTTCAAGATGGATTAAAGACTTAAACATAAGACCCAAAACTATACAAAGCCCAGAAGAAATCCTAAGCCATACCATTCTGGACATAGGCCTTGGCAAAATTTAATGATGAACTCTCCAAAAGTAATTGCAACAAAAATTAAAATAGACAAGTGAGACTTAATTAAACTAAAGAGCTTATGCACAGCAAAAGAAACTTTCAACAGAGTAAACAGACAACCTACAGAAAGTGAAAAAATGTTTGCAAACTATGCATCTGACAAAGGTCTAATATCCAGAATCTGTAATAAACTTAAAAAGTCAGAAAATATCAGATGTTGGCAAAGTTATGGAGAAAAGAGAATACTTCTGCAATGCTGGTGGGAATGTAAATTAGTTCGGCTGCTGTGGGAAGCAGCCTGGCGATTTCTCAAATAACTTAAAACAGAGCTACCATTTAACCCAGGAATCCCATTATTTGATATGTACCCAAAGGAACATAAATTGTTTTACCAAAAAGACACATGCACATATGTGTTAATTGCAGCACTATTCATACTCACAGAGACATGGAATCAACCTAAATTCCCATTTACAGTGGACTGAATAAAGAAAATATGGCACATATACACCAAGAAATACTACACATTCATAAAACAGAATGAAATAATGTCCCCTGCAGCGACGTGAATGCATCTGGAAGCCATTATCTTAAGCAAATTAACACAGGAATAGAAAACCAAATACTACACGTTCTCGCTCATAAGTGGGAGCCAAACACTGAGCACATATAGACACAAAAGGAGGAACCATACTCAGTGGGTTCTCTTTAGGGCGGATGGTAAAAGCAGGGCAAGGGTCAAAAATTACCTAGCGAATACTATGCTCCATATCTGGGTGACAAAATCATTTGTCCACCAAACCCCAGTGACACACAATTTACCCAGATAACAAAACTTCACACATATACCTTGAACCTAAAATAAAAGTTCAAAAGGAAATATTAATTTATTGTATCAGTATGCCAAGTGATGGGATTCAAAAGTATTTCAGGAAGTGCAAAAGAAAACGGGTCCATCTGAAATATATAGTACACATACTAATGTAGTATTACATATTCCTTCAAAGCATTTATTTAAATTTGCATGTGGTTATTGGCTCATTTATTCTTGTACATTTGGTCTTGGAAAATTGCGGGTGGAATGTCACCCGTAGTTCCCCCAGAGCAAACACCTGCAGTTTTGCAAGTCCAAGGACTCTGTTTGAGTTGCCTCCAGGGCCCTGGTGTCCCACAGAGACCCAAAGTCATAATAAGAACATCAGAGTTAGCCCATGACAGGAATTCTACTGATGATGAAAAGTTCTTATTAAAACTAAGTTTTAAAATTCTATTATGAACGAGGTCAAAAAAGTAAAAACAATATTATGGTTGGTTTTTATGAAATACCACTGAGCTTCAGTGTCTCCCACATTCTTTCCTTCCTGTGTCATCTACACATCTGTCTACTCCGAACCCCACTCCAACTATAATATTTAAAGTGATTTTAATGTAAAATTTGCATAAGTTGTAATGTTGTACAGTTTTGACAGATGGATGTATGTATAACCCACATCCCTAATATGCTAAAGAATCTTTCTCTTTCTTTCTTTTTCTTTCTTTCTCTTCTTTCTTTCTTTCCTTCTTTCTTTCTTTCTTTCTTTCTCTTTCCTTCTTTCTTCTTTTTCTTTCTTTTTCTTTCTCTCTCTCCCTTTCTTTCTTTTCTCTTTCTTTCTTTTCTTTACTTTTTCTTTCTTTCCCTCCCTCCCTTCCTTCCTTCCTGCCTTCCTTCCTTTTTTGAGTAGGTGTCTCACTCTGTTGCTCAGACTAGAGTGCAGTAGGTCAATCACAGCTCACTGCAGCCTCAACATTTCAGGCTCAAATAATCCTCCTGCCTCAGCCTCCCAAGTAGCTGGGGCCACAAGTACATGCCACCAGATCTCGCTGATTTTTATTTTATTTTATTTGTTGTAGAGACGGATCTAACTATGCTGGAAACCTTCTGTCACTCAAAAAAGTTATTTTTTCATTTCTTCTGAGAAAACAACTCTTCACCTCTAGGTGGCTATTTTTTTAAAAACCTTAGATTAGTTTTGTTTGCTCTAAAATTTTATATGAAAGACTTAATGCATATTATATTTAATCAGGCTTCTTTTGCTCACCATGTTTGTGAGATACATTCATGTAATTGCAATATCCGTAGTTCTTTTCGTTTTATTGCTGGGTAATATTATATGGACAACTATACTACAAATTGTTTATCCATTCACCTGTTGATGGACAATTTACTTTTTTCCAATTTGCTGCAATTGTGAATAACTTTCTACGAATATTTATTAAACTGTTTATAATCATACTGCATTGTACCAGTTCCTCTCAATTCTCCGGAGAGGTTCAGGAAAAGGGACAGCAGACTACATTTTCCATCCTACATCCTTTCTATCTCTGTGTGTGTATGTGTGTGGCTGTATTTTTCAGGCTGCATTGTGACAATCTACATCTCTTTGAGGAGCCAATTTTAAAAGCCATTGCCAAGAAATGCAGTCGAAACCCAGGCCAGGTCACTCAGCTTAGCAGGGTTGTTGGTTCTGGCCAAGAGCTTCTCTGAGAAGAGAATGCAAGATGACCTTCAGGTATGGGTCCAGTAGTGTTTCTTCAGAGTGAGCCATGGGTGCTATCCTGGTGATCTCTCCTGCATAGGAGCATACACTGTGTTCCATTCTCATGCTTCTCTCCCCTGTGTGCTAGGGACGGGGGCAGCTTGGAAGGGTGAGAAGAGAGAGCACTGGACTCAGAATCCTAAGGTTTGTCACCTCTGTGCTTGGCTTTGCCACTTACTAGGTATGTGACATTAAGCAAATTTCAACTCTGTTATTTTAATCAGTTTTAGGAGTTCTTCTATATGGTAATAAATTTAAGAGTCCTGGGTTCTCCCACTCACCTTCTCTGCCCAGCAAACTCCTATTTGTATTTTAAGATCAAACCCAAATAAGATAAGCTGCTTTGTTTAACCACTCAAACCACCCACCACATTTTTTCACCATAATAATACATGGAACAGCTCTGCTTAGTGAGATTTTTTTTCTTATTAATTGCCCACTGTTTGCTAATATGTCAGTGTGCTCTCTGGATGGTGAAACCCTAAATGCAGTGACTCTTTCTGGGTCATCTTTTATCACCTTTCCCCTAGCACCTTTCCAAATTAACATATACAATGAGTAAAGTTATTTCCTCAACGTCTCCCCATGTACACTCTGGGCCTTATATTAATTACAGGTCTCCAACTTATTTTGTTTTGAATCCCACAAGAATTTTGAAAAACCATGTAAGCTATTTTTCATTTTGAGATGACAGCTACAAATTTTATCACGAGTTTCATATTTATAAAATACAACATTTGAGACATATTATTTATAATGTATTTACTTCAAAACGTTTTATAGATCAAGTATATTCATTTGTGGAAAAATTCAATTGGTAAATCTAAATCGCATTGTTAAACCACACGGATTACATTTTATTTTTCAATTAAACACATGTTTAACCTGCTCCCATGACAACCATTTAACCTCTGAAGTACATTATTTAAAGGAATAATGGATAAATTGGTGGGTGGATATATAGAAAATAGACATATATAGAGAAAAATAGATGATGGTGATAGTAGATGAAAGGATGGATGATGGATAGATAGATAGATAGATAATAGGTAGCTTATCTTAGCCTTTCATGAAATTGTCTTCTGGACCACATAATGAACTTAGTATTTTTTACTAATGATATCTCTGTTTTGCTATTAAAGGACTTCCCATTAGGGGCTGCTCCCATGATAACCATATCATTTCTGAAATACATTTTTAAAAAGAATAATGGATAAATTGGTGGGTGGATAGAAAATGAACAGATATGTATAGAGAGAAATGGAGAAATAGATGATAATGGATGGATGAATAGATAGAAAGATAGATAGATAGATGATACATAGGCAGATGATCTGAGTCTTTCATGAAATTGTCTCCTGGATCACATAACAAACTTAGTATTTTTTTTAACCAAATATCTCTCTGTTTTGCTATGAAAGGACTTCCTATCAGGGGCTATGTGTTGACAAATGAAAACCAACCTAGACTTAAGTAAGAGAAATTTATTCAAAGGGTAGAACTCTGAGCATAACATCTCTGTGTCTCAAAGATCAATCAGAAAACATTTTTTATAAGGACAAGCAAACACAGCTGCAAATAGATAGTATTTAGGGGTCCTGAGGTGAGCAAGTAGAAGAGTTGATCGGGAAATGGTTTTTGTGGGGCAGATTACTGACTGGGATTTTCATGTTGTCCAAGGCTTGTTCAGTCTAAGACTGGATCGAGTTCCAGGGGAAGTGGGGAAACAAGAGCCTGACCAAGTGTGGTCAAGTCCAGGTGGTAGGTATTGCGTCCACACTTTCTTTTCTATTTTAAAATAAGTGATTTCTTTTTTCTTTCTCAAGCAACTCTCTAGAAATATTTGAGATTGATGAGTGCACACTTTTATTTTGAGAATTGGTGCAGAGTAGAAGAGGGGTGGGAGGAGAAAAGACAGAGCTCAGGTGGAAGAGGTTCCAGGCCAGGTGCACCTGGAAACTGATGAGGATGGAAATGCCTCCCCTAATGCCATCCTTGCCTCTGTTTCCTGTGAAGTCCTTGGATTCCCAGGTGGAAGCTGCTGTCCAGGGGAAAGGTTAATGTGAGTATTGCCTGCCTTTCAGGTTTTTGACTTTGAGTTGACTCCAGAGGACATAAAAACCATTGATGCCGCAAGAGAAATCTCCAACATGCTAGGTTACAATTGTAAGTGATACTTGCAGATTCTTTCACAGACTGTTTTCTGTAGCACACACAGAAACAGAGGAACACATCTTCCCTACATCAGGAAGACAGTCCTGAATTCAGGCATGGGATGAAACAGGAGATTTGCTGTAGCCCTCAGACCATAGGTTTCCTCCAGGGCTCTATGTCTGACCCAACAGAAAGTTCATCTGTAAGTAACACTGCCTATGTCTGCTCTATTGTGAATCCACTTTTTTTTTATGCCCTCACTACCAGTGCCTGGGTCCTACACTGTGGGCCCACTTACCCATTAGACTAGAAGGCACAAGACTGTCTTAATCTATGTGAAAAAAAAGAAAAATTAACACAATAATAACAAATATGTAATAATGACTCAAACCTGGTCTATCTTCATGTCCCCGCCCCAGCAGAAGTCTCTATGTGGTTCCTGCCTAGTGGAGACATGGGAGCAGGACCACAGCCCTGCAGACCCCAGAATCACAGAGTCATCAGCAGTTTGAAACTTCTGCCTGGAAAAGCCACAGGCATTGAATTCCAACCTGTGAAAGCAGCCACATGGGCTGTGCTCAGCAAAGCCATGGGGACAGGCTGCCCAAATGCTTGAGAGCTGACCCCTTGCACCAGGTGCCCAGGATGCGGGACATAAAGTCAACGGAAATTATCTTGGAGCTTTAAGGTTTGATGTCTGCCTTGCTGGAATTCTGATTTCCATGAGTCCTGTTTCCCTGTCCCTACTCCTGCCTTTTTTTGGTTACCCTCCTTTTTGAAAAAGGAATGTTTACCCACAGCTGATAACATGGTTGTACTTTGAAAGTAAATAACTTGTTTTTGACTTCATAGGCTCGTAACTGGCAGGAAGTTGCCTTGAGTCTGATAGGAACTTTTGTACTTTGGAATTTTAAGTTGGTGCTGGACAAAGTTACAACTTTTGGGAAATATTGGGATGAAATGATTACATTTTGCATGTGAGAAGAACATGAAGTTATAGATTGGGGGCAGAATGCTATAGCTGGCATATGTGACCCTCCCAACCATATGCTGAATTCTCAATGTAAGAGGTGGGGCCATTATGAAGTCATTAGGGTCATGGGGGCAGATTTCTCATGAATGACTTGGTGGTCTCCCTGTAGTAACAAGTGAATTCTGGCTTTACTACTTTTTTGATAGCTGCGTGTTACAAAGAGCCTAGCACCTTACTTTCCTCTCTCACTCTGTGACCTCAGCACATGCTGGCTTTCCTTTCCCTTCTGCCATGAGTGGAAGCAGCCTGAAGCCCTCACCAAAGGCCTAATAGATGCCAGTGCCATACCTCGTGTACAGCCAGCAGACTGCGAGCCAATAAACCTCTTCTTTATAACCACTCAGCTTCAGGTATTCCTTTAAAGCAACACAAATGGACTAAGACCGTCTAATTTCTCCACACAACTAGAACCAGCATGTCCTGAGTGGGTGATCTTAATACCTGATAATCACAGACATACCATTTGTGAGAAAGCTTTCCAAATTGGAGACAACCTATAGGGTATCAATCCCATCCCAGGTCCTGGCTTGCTTCAGAGGCCCTTAATTGGGGGTGGATATGTTTCTTCTCATATCTCCATGAACCAGTATTTTCTGTAGTTGAAGGCCAGCCTGGAGCCAAATGTATAAATAGGTCTTGTTATCCTAGGGCAGCTCAGGTCAGCTCGCTTATTGTTTGCTCCACAGCAAGGTAAGGAAGAGTATGCATGGAATACAGGAGATCCATTAGGATGTCACCTCGCATTACCATGCCCTGTGATTAAGGTCAATGGGAAACTACAACAGCCCAGTCCAGGCAGGACTACAAGTGACCCAGGCCCTTCAAGAATAAAGGTTTGGGTCACTCCCCCAGGAAAAAAAAAATGACCAGCTGAGGCGCTTGTGTATCAGGTATACAAGGATATATCTAATATGCAAGAACATAATGAATTAGAACATAATGGGTAGTAGAAGAAGGTGGTCACCAATACCAGCTATGACCGTGTGACCAGCTGCAGAAACGAGGACTGTGTCATGAGTATTTCCTCCTTCTTTTGTTAAAAATGTATTTGTGCATGTATATACTTGTACAGGAAATACCTTCATTCATTTTATTTCCTTTCTCCTTTATCATGTGACATAAGATTCATTGACTTCACATCAGCATTTAAGTATTGTGAACTTTATATAACTTTATAGTCTTTGGGGTGGGAATTGGTGCCTTTACCATTGTAGGAGGGATTATTGTATTATGTTAGGTGTAATTATGACCTTATTATTGTATTTATTTGAATATTATGTATGATCTCAGGAGATGTGTAGGAGTTTAAGTTGACAAAGGGTGGACTTGTGATGGTTAATTCTGAATGTCAACTTGATTGGATTGAAGGATACAAAGCATTGATCCTTGGTGTGTCTCTGAGGGTGTGCCAAAACAGAGTAATACATGAGTCAGTGGGTTGGGAAAGGCAGACCTACCATTAATCTGGGTGGGCACAATCTAATCAGCTGTCAGCATGGCTAGAATATAAGCAGACAGAAAACTGTGAAAGGAGAGACTGGCCTCGCCTTGCAGTCTACATCTTTCTCCTGTGCTGGATGCTTCCTGCCCTCAAACGTCGGACTCCAAGTTCTTCAATTTTGGAACTTGGACTGGCTCTCCTTGCTTCTCAGCCTGCAGATGGCCTATTGTAGGACCTTGTGATCATTTGAATTCACACTCAGGAAACTCATATATGTATATATATATACATATATATATGAATTTATATGAGTCTATGCTATGTGTGTTTTTCCTAAAAGAATATATGAGTCCATGCTATGTGTATTTTTCCTAAAAGAGCTATAGAGGCACTAACTGATCAACACCTGTCACTTGCTCCTTCTCTAGAGGCTGAAAACTCTACTGTAGTCACACTACAGTCCCCTAAAGTAATATCTATAAATAGTTATTATTCCCACACTCCTACTCCTAACTTATAGGCAAATCAGTTTTTGGCCCTATTGAGCCAAAAGAAAACACACACACACACACACACACACACACACACACACACACACACACACACACACACTTAACAGAGAAAAGAGTAGGTGAAGAATCTTTGTGAAAACATTCAATTATTTCAAAATGATGAAAATTTATTGTCTTCCAGCCTGTGGACTTAGTTCTAGTTGACTGAAGTTGCTAAGCAGGATGGATTTAAGCAGAGGGGATGTGTCTAGTCACTGGCATAGAGATGTCCTCTGCATCAGCAACCACACACACGGTTTCTGGTAGACATCAGGCAAAGCCCTCCATGTTAATATTCATCAGCAAATGGATAATTAGGGTGGCTAGCCAAACTGAAAAGAGAAAGAATAATGTATAATATGAATGCAAGGACTCCATTACTAACACAGTAGTAAAATGATTTCTAGGAGGCTGCCATTGGTGTGAATATTAAGAAGTTTGTTTTCTGATTGATATAGAATCTGACTTCCTCACCATTATGAACATGGCTTTATAATATCTGTTATTCAAAATAATAAATTATTCAAACATACTCCCTTATCTGGAAGTTAACACATAAAACACAATAAGTCAAATATTCAAACATATTCCTGTACATATGCCAGCAGAGCAAAGTGATATTCTGACCTTTTCTGTTTTGAATCTTCTGCCTTACTCTCAAGAGGAATAAGCAAGATATAAGCTCATCACTAATAAATAATTTTGAGTATAAATCAATTTTATTAGCGATTATAATTTCTTTTGTTACTTTACTTATTACCTACTGCTGCCTACTATATGCAATATATTTTGTAAGATTCAGAAATATAAATTGTAATTGATATAGGATCTAATATCCAATGAGCTACAATGCATTAAAATATTCTTATGTAGAAATAACATGAAATATAAAGGGACAGGTAAATGCTGGCTTATTATTACATTTTTATTTTTATTTTTTTTGAGCCAGAGTCTCGCTCTGTCATGCAGGTTGGAATGCATTGGCACAATCTTGGCTCACTGCAATCTCTGCCTCCTGGGTTCAAGTGATTCTTCTGCTTCAGCCTCCTGAGTAGCTGAGACTATAGGTGCATGCTACCACACCTAATTTTTGTATTTTAGTAGAGATGGGGTTTTACCATATTGGCCAGGCTAGTCTTGAACTCCTGACCTCGTGACCCACTCACCTCAGCCTCCCAAAGTGCTGTGATTACAGGCTTGAGACATTGCGCCTGGCTGACATTTTTAATTGATGATAAGAATTACTGGTGCATGCTATTCTTCCTTTCTTTTTTATGGTTTCCTTTTTTATTCTTTATTTTCCTCTAACTTAGTTAACAGTGATATCCACCATTTTTTTAGGCACTTATGAAGGGCCACCGTGCTTATTCTTCTTCACACACCATCTCATCCTGTCACTTGTTAAAATCTCCACTGCCAGCAGTTACATAACTTTCTGCTTTTCCACTCATTATATGAGTGACTGTCTATGACTCCTAGAACCTTAGACCATGAAGAAATAATAAAGATCTTTTACTGGCTACAAATTATATACAACAATGGGGCTTCCGCCTCCACACTCTTTCCTTTTCTTTTCTTTTTTAATTCTCTGCATTGAGATCTCCATATTGCTGGAAATCAAGATCAAGTGCTTCTGTTCACTGCACTAAGGCAACCTTTCTAGAGGCAAATGCAGAGTTTGGGGCATGAACAAACATGCAAGGAGAAGGAGAAAAAGCATTTGAAATGGTAAAATATGCTGGATTGATAGGCTCTAGCAAGTGATTCCCTTGAAGGTGGTAGAAATTGGCATCGGGACCACAGAGTTGATGGAAATGTTTTTGATTTGATAAGGAGCTGAGCAGGTTTGAACGAGATACAAGCACAGATTTGGAAACATCTGGTGAGGCCACGTAGGGAGCATCCACAGCGTCCAGTGCTGGAAATGCCAGGCCTACATGGAAGGTGCAGACTTGGCAGTGATGTTGGCGGCTCCGAAAAGTTCCACGGAGTCAGGAGAGCAGAGGCACAGCTGACCTTGGCCCACTCATCCTGCCAGAGAACAGAGCTCTGGAGTGAATCCAGCGGAGAGTTCCAGAAAGCTCCTGTCTCCCTTCTGACTCACAATGGCCTCTGTCCCCCTGGTATGGCAGTCACTCTCAACACCATTCTACCTTCCTTCTCTGAAAATAAATTATGTCACCCATTTACAAAGAAAACTTACCCAACACCATCAAAGTATCGGAGATTTCTGTTTAGGTCATCTATGGCTTTCATGTCCTCTGGAGTCAACTGGAATTCAAAAACCTATCACAGAAATAAAAAACTTTTATTATTTCAGATTGCATAATTGCCAATTATGAATCCCCAAGTATAAGCAGAGACAAGACTTAAAATATTAATAAGTTTTCAACAGTTCTAGAAGTCATCTCTAAACATTCAGGTGGTCAATGATTATCACGTGAAAAATAAGCAAAAATCCATTCCTAGGTATTACATATTGAAAATGCACAACACTGCAGACAAAGTGAATATCTCAACAGAATAATGAAGAAGAAAAAGAGCTGACCCTGTGCACATATGGTAGGATCATATACTTAGAAGACCCACAAGAATCTAGATGCAAATTTTAAAATAATATAAAATCATATAGTAAGTTTGATAGATATTGTTGAATTTCTATATCTATTTAATAAACAGATATAATGCAAATAACATTTGTTTTCAACATAATTCATGGTGGGAATTGTCTTAATACTAATGATTTCATGTTTAAAGGAAACAGATACAGGCTTGAAGAGCATCTCATTCTAAATTTGAGAGACTTTAAATATCAAAGAGATGCCACTGATTGTTAACACGTTGAATTAAATAAATCTATAAATTGAATAAATCACTCTTTAATAGTGATACAGAGAATGAGAGAGAGAGAGGGAGAGAGAGAATAAAAAACATCAACAAGTTAACAATCAATCTAGGTAAAAGGTGTTCATTACATTTTAAAAACATTTCTATACATTAGAAAATCCACAAAACAAAAAAGGTTATCAAGAGATTCTAAGAATGTTCAGTATTCTATAGGTAAATATTTAAAAATACATATGGTTTAAAGGAGGATGTTATACACTTAATGAAATATATATTAAAAGGTCATTTAAATAGTTGGAAATTCATCATGGTTTGGAAATGTCAATATTGTCAAAAAGTCAGTTATCATCACATTTAGTAGCATGTTTATTACAATATCAACCCAAAACTAAAATAGGGACTTTTTAATGGATGTTGGTGATTCAGAATTTCATATGACAGTCAGTCAAGAATAATCAAAATATTATCAAATAAAATGAAGAGTTAGGATAATAGTTGAACAATTCTGGTAGCAAGACCTTTCATTATTTAGACAGTACAGAAAAGTAAATGTCGATTGAAGACAAAAGAGAGGCAAGAATATTATTTGTGAATGTTTCGTTTGTGGCAGAGGTAAAAAATCAAGATATGTGAGCAAATGCAAACTCTTTTCAATAATCATTGGTGGGATCCTTTGATATAAATTTAGAAATTCCATATGTGTATTTGGATTTTTATTTCAAATAGTATTGAAAAAGAAATTTACTTGAATTTACAACTAATTTATAAGTAAAGAGAATTACCAATTTTGCAAGATAAAATATTAAAAGATTGTCATGTTCCCAGTATAAGAAAAGACATGCTACTCATCAACCACAGGAAAGAGGCATGAATAATTTAACTACATGAAAAGTAGCAACCTTCGTTCTTGAAACATAACTACAGAGAAAATCACAACACAGGTACAATTTCAGAGATGTTACTTCAAGAATACATCTGAATAGCTAAAGAATATATCATATATATATATCTTATTAAACTATATGTATCAATCTATCATGTATATTAACCTATCACATATATATTAATCATATATATATATATAATAGATTAATAAGAAACACTCCCTCCAACACTCACATGTTCCTGTATCCACTTGCTTGGGTATATGAAGCTCCAGCTCCTTCCAATAAGAGCTGGTGTCTATCTACCCATCCCTTGAGTCTGACCTATCCTGTAACTTGCGTTAGTGGATAAGATTTGCCAGAAGCAATGGCATGACAGCTCTGAGCCTAGACATGAAAAGGCTTTGCTTGTGTTTACTCACTGCCTTGGGATCATGCCATGTGCTGAGGTAAAGTCTGGGCTGGATGGCTGGAGGATGAACTATGTGGAGGAAAACATGGCATCCAGACAAATGTCCCATGGACATCTTGAAGCAGAGCTGTCTCACTGTCTTGCAAATACATGAGAGGGCCCAGCCAAGAACAGAACTTGAGTAAGTTCAGGCTGAGGCCATGCTGTTTCTAACTAGAGAATCCTGAGTAAATAAGTGGTCTTCATCTGAAACCTCTATGCTGAGGGTGATTTGTTTAACAACTCTGTTTAATAGTATAATTATGGTCTCCTATATGTAAAAAAAGACATGCAACCTAACAAAAATAGTCAAAGGCTTAAACAGGCAGAACACAAACAGAAAACTCCAAGTGAATAAATATGTGACATTTTCACTGAGTGGACAAAGAAATGGAAATAAAAATCCTCAATGATTTGTAGACTAAAGAGCCCCTAATGCAACTCCTCATTTCAGAACATGAAGAAAAGACCAGGAGTGGTGGCTCACGCTGAAATACCTCTTTGGGAGGCCACAGCAGGTGGATCACCTGAGGTCAGGAGTTTGGAACCAGCCTGGCCAATATGGCGAAAAAAACTTTCTACTAAAAATTACAAAAATTAGCTGGGTATGGTGGCAGGCACCTGTAATCTCAGTTCCGTGAGAGACTGAGGCAGGAGAATCATCCAGCCTGGGCAAGAGAGAGAGTCTCCATCTCAAACAAAACCAAAATCAAACAAACAAAAATCACAAAGAACATGAAAAAGCCGTGTCCCTGGTGCAGGGATGTGGAATAGATTGTCAACTTAATGCTGAAATAATAAAAAAAAATCTCTGGTCCCATCCTAATTCTCTCCATCTGTGCTGCATCTCCTGTGGTAGAGTAGAAGAAACCCTCATGATGCACACAAAGCGTTCACATAAGAAATGCCAGGGAAATGGATCTGGCTCAAGTGTGTCCTGAGAGCCTTACAAGAAGCACACCTCTGAAGGACACCGTGCAGGAGCCCTGATGCCCACCCAACTCCTCACCTGCACGTTCTCTCTGATCCGCTGCTCATTGTAGCTCTTGGCCAGGACCACAACCCCACGCTGCAGCTGGTAGCGCAGGGCAATCAGGGCTGGGGTTCTCTTGTGCTTTTTTGCCAAGGCACATAGAACTGGGTCCTCCAAGAGAACTGGGGAGTTCTGATCCACCCTGGAAGGAAAGGCAGACATGCTGAAGCCCTGAGGCTGGGGAAACAGTTTGTTAGGAGGCTCCCTAAACAGATTATGGCTTCTGATCTGCACCAAGGCTTCTCAGGTGAGGTCCCCAAGCATCGCCATCAGCATCACCTGAGATGTCGACAGAAACGCAATTCTCGCCTCTCCATCGGCCACTTGAGAGTTAACTGCAGGAAACTCAGCACGCCCTGACTGAAAATTTTCTGAAATTTGGAGGTTTATGTAAAGGTCCCATCATTCTTATTACCATGGTTTGATTCGTTGAGATCCCAGAGCACTATAGGCAACCAGAACAATATCTTTTGACTTGCAGAAATCCAGCAGTTTTCTCTGGTTTAAGTAAGGATGACATTCTACCTGCAGATGACCAAAATAGAAAAGCATCAGTTTATATGAATATATGTTAAAGAAGCTGAATAGTAATCCATGTATCATCAAATTTGAGCTGAGGATATTATTGTCAAGTAATAATCTTTTTCATAGAAATAAATTTTATATTTCTATTTCCTAAAACTATGAATAGAAATACCATTTCTGAACAGAAGCTAGTCTATAAACCAGATCCTAGTAAACAAAGACCTTTGATAACTAGAAGGAGATGTAACAATTCCGTATCTGGGATACAGCAAGATTCTTAGAGCCTTTGGCATCAAAGTGTGCCAGAAAGCAAGAATTTGGTCAAGGACTCATGAGGGCAAATCCGAAAGACAAAAGCACTAGTTTCAAAGAAATGTCACTGATGACGTTTGGATAGATTTCAGTATCAAAAAAAAAAAAAATCTACCCATTGGGTAGGAATGAGCACTAACAAAAATTAATAAAATCAATTAAAAATCATAGGGAAAAATGTTCAAGCCCACAGTAATGAGTGAGATAATAAGAGAGCAAGAAAGAACAAAATAATTTGCCTTCACTGTTGGTGGTTATTACAGTAATTTCTTTCTCAGGACATTGATATTTAGAGGAAAGTATTAAACTTTCACTTTGTCTTTGAGGAATATTTGTTCTTTATTTTAATTTGGTGAAGGAATTTTTTTCATAGTAAAATGTCATGTAAGAATAGTTAAATAAATGTTTAAAATTGAAAATCAAAAACGATGAGTTTGTGTCCTTTGTAGGGACATGGATGAACCTGGAAA